>PVKA01050790.1:0-12538 GCA_004027165.1 Ctenomys sociabilis
AGTTTTTTTTTTTTTTTTTTGTCTTTTTGAGACAGGGTCTCGCTATGCAGTTCAGGCTGGCTTTAAGCTCACTTTGTAGCTCAGGCTGGTCTCGAACTCACAACAATCCTCCTGCCTCAGCCTCCCGAGTGCTGGGATTACAGGCATGCGCCACCACGCCCGGCTAGAAAGGCAGTATGGAAGTGGAGCAGGGCAAAGCTGGGGTCAGAGCAGCAACCACCCCATGGGGTTTCTAGGGACCCCTGTGGCCAGCCAAGGGGATGCCATGTGTTTCCTGTTTGGGGGGGGGATTGCCTTAACTCCTTCTGCACTCCATGCCAAGCCCATTACCACTGGCACACATAATGAGGATGTCAGAAACTCCTATTAATCTAGCTTCTGATCCACCCACCCATCCATCTACCCACCAAATGGCTATAAACCTATCTACCACCCACTCACCCACCTAATCCATCCAATCACTTGTTCTAGATATATTTGCTGTGTATATTTTAGCAATCCTATAATGAATATGTTTGGCCCTCAGATGTTCAGTTGTAAATGAACCAACCACATCCTAATATATTCCCCATCCTGAACCTAACCATATCCCCCATCCTCCCAGGGGACCCCCAGCCACATCTCCCACCTCCTGAGGAATCTGGAACTTGCGGACCACACCCAGCTCATAGTACATCTGGATGCCACACTTGACCAGGTCCATCTCGGTGCACTCCAGGTCAGAGAAATGGAACTCATAGATGTCAAACTTGGTGGGCCCAGGCAGCTCTTCTTTCTGTGGGGATGTGAGCTGAGGGAGCAGGCCTACTGTAGTGCTACCTGTCTGTCCTGTCTCCTCTCTGCATCCTCTGTCCAGCCAGATGCCCCTGCACCTCTGGTGATGTCTGACTTCCAGATACTGCAGTCTGTGGCCTGGGATACATGGCCTAACTTAGACAATCCTCTCTGCTCCTAGCTAGTGACAGGGCTGGGTGGATAGTAGTATTGGAAAAAGAAATGATGGGCTGAGGAGATGGCTCAGTGGAATAAGCACTTCCCTGGCAAGCACAAGGACCTGAGTTCAATCCCTGGTTCCGCCAAAAAAAAGAAAAAGAAGTGAGCAAACTCTGAGGCATGCACGTGTACATGGCTATAGGAACAGGTGGACACAAGTACACACTAGGGTCCACAGGCATCTGGAGGAGACAGCACAGGTGGACACTTTGTCCACGTGGTGCCCAAGAGATGAAGAACTCTGGTTCTGGAGAGGACTTGGGGACAGATGGGTAGACAACAGGTCAACTCTTCAGACAAATGCTCAGGAGCACAGCAGCATGGTTACATGCCCATCAACCACAGCAACATCACACCCTCCCTGCTACCGCAGCAGTGACAGATGTCTACCTAGGACAGGAGGTGGATTCTCACCAGGATTGTCCCTAGCTCTTCCTCCTCGCAATCAGCTGGCTCCTTCCCCAGGCGTTCTCTTGTTGGCTGACAGACAGTAAGAGTGGGTTATGGGACCAGGTGAATGATTGTGATATGGTGACAGTGTTCCCTCCATTCCATTATCATGCTAGATGAGGGGATTCTGTGTCTTGAAGGACAGTGTCCCCTGGCCCAGGTAGCCTGATTCCTGCAGACATGGCCTGTGCACTGGTGGCTCCCTTTCCTTACCTCCCAGCTCTGCCTGTGGATGACCAACAGGACCCCATGGGAAACCCAGAAGGCTTGGTCACACCCTTTAGAGCTGAGGCTGAGGCATGGGAAGGTCCCTGGGCTGGGCAGACAGAGCAGGGGCCAGGGCTGAACTCAGTCATTGGACCCCAGGGAGATATCTGCACTGCCGGACTCCCTATCTCCCCCAGATAGTGGGGCTATACCAGGATGGCCTGGATCTCGTCCTTGTCACATCTCACGTGGTACAGAACCATATCCTGTGCGATGTCCTTTCGATTCTCCAGCTTGTTCATTTTGTCATAGGTGTCCGTGTTCAGCACTGACCAGCCCAGGAACTGTGTCAGGGACTGAGAGTGGATAGTAGTGTCATCACAATGCCCTTAGGGTCCTGGTGAGCACTGGCTGTGTACTTGCCTGTGGCTTGGGCAAGTCTCCAATCCCCAGGCCTCTTACAGCTCAGCAAGGGCCTCTGAATGGACATCCAGGGGCAGTGCCCCACAAGTATCTTGTCCCCGCACTTCCTGTTGTATGAGACCCCTCCTAGCATCCCACACAACCTTCAGGGCTGCCTGTGAAGCTGGCATTTACCTCCATGAGGACCTCGTCCTGCTCATCGAAGGGTTTCCCGTCCTTCCTGTTGTAGAAAGTAGCCACTCCCACAATCTCCTCCTTCTTGTTGACAATGGGCATGGATAGCACATTCTTGATGACCCAGCCAGAGTCATCCAGAGGCCCCTCCTGTAGGAGCAATGAGGAGCTGAGCTCATTTTGCCTGGGCCTGGCCAGGACTCTTGGGCAGTGGGCTCTGTCTCTTCTGCCTTGAGGCTGTGGTGTGGGTTGGTCTTTTCTGTCTCTCCTCCTCTGCCTAGAAACTTGGTGCCCATGGTGCCTTTGGCAACTTTTCCTACTAGAGATGTCTCAGCAGCATTGGCTTTGGGGCATATGAGGCCTGACACCTCCCTGAAGTCCCCTTGGAGTGTCCCATGTTGTCCTCTTGTCATTCCCAGAGCCTCCCCTTTCTCTTGTGCACTGAGCCCTGAACAGTGTATTCAACCCCATCTCCCATATTCTAGACACTGGGTCTGAACAGTGAAATGTGGGTAGTAGACCATTCCTCCAGGACCCTGGACACAGAGTGTTCTCATCAGTACCAGGATTGCACTACATCCCCAGGGGAAGACAGGTACAGCAGTTGTACTCAGGCCTTGTGGGAGCCAGGTAGGACCAGCTGAGCCCAGATGGGATCAAATAAGCCCAGAAGGACCAGCTGATCCTCCACTGAACCCAGTCTACCTGCAGATCCATGAGCAGGATCACAGCTTTCTCATCAGTTGCTGAGACCAAGGTTATTTCTTAAGCAGCAAAATCTAATTCAGCTCATGACTTATGAGCCACAATACTTTTTTTTCCTAAGCAAATCACACAGTCTTTGCAATGAGTGAGCAGATACCTGGAACTTGAACATCTCATCAGCAGAGGCATTCATGATGTTACAGATCTGGAAAAGCAGACATGTGTCATCCAGAGCAGCTGGCAGCACACTGTGATCCATGCCCTGGCAGCCTGGCCTGGCTCACAGGAGACAGTTCTGACGGGCAGAGCTGTGTGTGCTGGTGGTGGGCAGGGTGTGGGGTGCAGAGGAGGGTGCAGGCCAGGGAGGGGACAGGCACTCACAAAGCCACTCTCTGCCACGTAGGTTGGAAGGCCGCTGGCCAGAGCCCAATGGTCAGCTGGGGGTGTGCTGGGGAGAGAGGCAGAGATCAGTGTGGGACTTGGCAGCACATGAGCATCAGCTTGTTCCCATTTGCTGGCTCTGGGGAGACTGGGGGGCTGGGACTGGGAACCCAGGCAGGGTAGAGAAGCCAGGGATGAGACTGCCCCTACCCCAGTATGTGCTCCTTGTGGGGGTTCCTGTGGCTTCAGTGCCTCTAGACTTGGCCTGGTGATCTCAGCCCTACTCAGGTTCATGCCTGGTACTTGGATCTTCCTGCCAGTTTGGGGTTCTGGGCATGGGTAATGGGGTCACTGGGGCCGATGGAACCCTCAAGATGTGAGGCTACTGGAGATCTCACTTGTGGGGAGATCGGGTCTATCTAAGACCTGAGGGCTTCCACATTCTTGGGGCAGGCCAGGCACCTGGGGCTCACCCAATCCTTGGCTGTCCATCCTTCAGGCTGGTCACCCCCTTCTCCTCATGAAGTGCCTTCCTTCACCACAGCACAGGGGCCTTAGGCCAGGAAGACCCCACAAAAGCCCCTCCCCCTGAGCCACACCCAGGCACCTGGGAGAAACAGCTTGTGAAACTGCAGCACTTACGGGATGACCTTGATGTCTTCCTTGCCATGGAGGATGTAGTCAATGACTTTGTAAAAGACAATTTCCTAGAAATAGCACATCAGCCTGGGACTCCCTATCTGCTCCTCTGAAGGCAAAAGCCAGCACCCCCCAGACATATACAGCACAGAGATCATCATATACACCACACGGGGCAGCCATATCCACACGCACACATGTGTTACACACTCACACAATCACATGTGCACACACAGACTGACCCCATACATGTGCACTCAGATTCAGATCTTTCTGTATCCCACCTGCCCTGCACACTCCCTGGGTCTGCACAGGAGAGGCTGCTGAGGCTACCACAGCCCTGAGCTCTGATGTGAGAATGGGGAGACAGCACCCTACCTCCCCTGTTTCCTGCCCTCCCTCTGCCCCCACTACTAGAGCCAGAGAAGCCAGGCTGGGAGCCATATCCTCCTGACTCACCCGGCCGTCAGGTGTTCGAGGCCCTGAGTATGGCTGGGCTTCTCCCATCAGCACAGGCCACACATCGAAGAATTCCTGGGCCAGGGAGAGGAAAGTGAGGAGGCTAGCCAGGTGTGATGAGGATGGGTGTTGCTGGAACCCAGAGCCTCACCTTCTCCTTTTTTTTTTTTGTCTTTTTGAGACAGGGTCTCACTATGCAGTTCAGGCTGGCCTTAAGCTCACTTTGTAGCTCAGGCTGGTCTCGAACTCACAACAATCCTCCTGCCTCAGCCTCCTGAGTGCTGGAATTACAGGCCTGTGCAACCACGCCTGGCTCTCACCTTCTCCTTGGTCATGTCCAGGAGCCCCACTGAGTACCGGTCACAGTTTAGGTAGGCCCGCACGGTGTAGAAGGCCTTGTGGAATTGCCGCTCGATGTCTGTCAGCTCCTCAAACACCTTGTTGGCTGACCAGAGCAGCACCTGTAGGTGTGGCATGTGGTAGTCCAAGGTTCCCATCAGTCTGGCCATGGCAGTAATGAGACCATGTATATCTAGCATGCTTAACTCACAGGTATCTGGCTATAATGCCTGGCTGTGCAGCCTCACACAGTGCACCAGTGCACGAGAGCACCCCTCCTTGCTTTGGGACCCTGACAGAAGTGGCTGGGCATGGAGGCCTGCTGTCTTTGGCAACATCTTCACAGTTTCCTAGTGCTGGAGTCATGGCCAGCAATGAGTGAGAATTGAAAGATTTGCTCTGAGATTTAAAAACCTGACCTGCCTTTCTCCTACCTGACTGCTATATAACTTGTGGGTAGCTGGGGTCTAAAGATCTACATCATTGTCTGTTGGACAATGGGCTCTTTTGCATCTTTGAAAAGTGTATCTGAGGGTGATGCATGATGGGCATTGGATTTAGGGTGGCTGGACTTAGGGTGTATGAATATGGATTAAGGGTATGTGATAGCTAAATTAGTCAATTGATTAGTTTAGCATAATTGTAGGTGTGGACAATGGGAATGCCCACCCTGAGTGTGAGTGGTGGCACCAAACAATGTGTTTATAGCATGAATGGAATAAAAGGGGAAAGGAAAGCTTCCTGCTGGCTACTTCCTGTTAGACCTGCCATGGACTGTTTCTCCCCTGTGTTGGCCCTCTGCCAACCTGACTTGGACCAAATATTGACTGAAAACTCTATAAACTGTGTGATAAAATAAACCTTTTCTCTTTTAACTTGTGGCTATTGGGTACTTTGTCCCAGCAAAAAGAAAGTAACTGGGCTGGCAAGATAGCTCAGCAGTCTAAAGCACCTGCTTAGGCAAACTTAGACAGGTGCAGGGGACCATGGTTTGATCCCTGGAACCACATGCTGCACCAGCCCCTCTCAGGGTGGCCTGAGCCAGCAAAAAAAAAAAAAAAGCAAACCAAAAAAAAAAAAAAAAAAAACCCCAACAAAAACAAAACAAAACAAACAAACAACAACAACAACAAAAAATAAAACAGGGGCTGGGGAGATGGCTTAGTAGAATAAGTACTTGCTTGACAAGTGCAAGGCCCTGAGTTCAATCCTGGTTTCACCACCACCACCAACAACAACAACAAAAGCCAAGTAACTAAGATAGGTATGCACTATGAGTGCTGGGCTAGCCCTGACAAGACCTATACCCCTTAACCCTAGCCCCAGTCCCAGCCAAGTTCCTCCCAACCAGCCTGGCCCTATTTCTCTAACATAAGTTCCCCGGACACCCCACCAACCCTGTGACTTGCAATGTGCTCTGCCCAGAACTGATCCCCCGATTCTCATAGTTTCCTTGCTTCACTCCTCCTGCCTCAACTCCCTTAAATCAACAGGATGCCCTTCCCCTGTCCCTCACCACTGTCTGGGAGCTGATGCTGTGGGGTGAGTCTGCTCTCTGGATGATGTTTTTACCTGTGCCTTGCACCCTTCCCCCAGCTCTCAAGCATGCCTGTGCCCCCCAGTTGTCATCCCACTTCCTCCCCCTCAGGGGCTCAGGACAGCTCACCTGTTGCAACTGCCATGCTGAGTGTGAGCACCTTTCACCTCTCCTGCCACCCTCTGCCACAGGTGGCTCAGGAGGGAAAGGAGTATGATTTCCTGCTTAATTGAGGGACAACTGCCCAATGAGACCAAAATCCCATCATGTCTATGGTGGGAACTCCGATGTCTAGTGAGGACAGACACAGACCATGTCCAATGAAGATATATACCACATCCACTGGGAAAAGACACAAGGCCTCTACAAAAACACACTGTGCCCACTGGGGGACAGACATACACACCATGTCCACTGTGCAGATTGGAGGAAGCTCAGGGACCCATCCATCCTGCCCATGAATCCCTGGCCTAGCCCTCTTCCTCTCCCCATGGAGGTCACCCCGTCCTCATGTCAGCCTCAACCCACCTCAGGCTGATCCCAACTCAGACTAAGGGCAGTCTGCAAGCCAAGACCTTGGTCCCCTGCAGAAGAGGGCACCCAGAGCAAGACAGAGCTTGCCCTAAAGGGACAAGATATGCAGCCTGGCTGCTCAAGTCCTTCAGCCTTTCAAGGACACTGGGAACCCACATTCTTATGAGAAATTATTGACTTTGAAATGTTGGAAACTTGCCTCATGTTTTCTTCTGTAGTTTTGTAGTTTCAAGTTTAAGTCTGTAATGTATAATCTATTTTGAGTCCATTCTTAAGAGTTGAGGCCAGGGTTCATTTTCAATCTTTAGGTGGATATCCATTTTCCTAGTACCACTTATTAAAGAGACTGGGTGTCTTTGTAAATATACCCATTGTATATTCTGGGTATCTTTGTAAAAAATCAATCAAGTTGGGTTTATTTCTAGGTTTCTACTGGGTTGGTTAATTCAGTTTTTATGTTAGTACTATGTTGTTTTAATTTCCATAACTTTGTGCTATATTTTGAAATCCAGCAGTGTGATGCCTATAGCTTTGTTCTTTTTGGTCAAGACTGATGTGGTTATTTGTAAAATTTCATGGCTCCGTGTGAGTCTTGGCATAGTTTTTCTATTTCTGTAGAGAATTACATTGGAATTTGATAGGGATAGCACTGAATCTATAGTGCCTTTTCAATAATTTGGACATTTTAATAGTATTAATTATTCCAGCCCATGAACATGGGATGCCTTTCCATCATCTGTGTCTTCTTCAATTTCTTCATTAATGTTTTATAATTTTTAGTATATAGTGCTTTCATTTTCTTGGTTAACTTTATTCCTAAGTGTTTTTATTTCTTGAGCTATTATAATGATTTTTTCTTAATTTTTTTCAATATAGCAACACTATTGTTTTTATGAGTTTTATAAGTTTTATCCTGTAATTTTACTGAATTTATCAGTATTTATTTATTTTGGTTTATCAGTTCTAACAGCTTCTGTGACATTGGTCTGAGAAGTGATTTTTTTGCATATAATTGCAAAAGCACAGGCTATGAAAACGAAAATAGAAAAATGGGATTGCATCGAACTAAAAATGTTTTGCCCTCAAAGAAGACACATAGTTGGCCAGCAGACATACAGTATGGAAGAACATTTAGCATCTTCACCATTAGCAGAAAGCAAGAGAACCTGGGGGACAAAATAATCTCACACATGCTGGATTGGCTGTTTTGGAACCATGAAAGGTGAATGTTGACCAGAGCATGAGCAGGGGCCTGTGTAGCCTGTGGACAGATAGAAATCACACTTCTGTTCTAGAAATTGGTATCAGGGCTCTTCACAACACTGAAATGTACCTGTTGTGTGATCCAGAACTACTACTACTGGGTGACTCCCAATGTAGCCAAAGCATGTCAAGGGGAACTGTGCGCCTATGTTCACTATGGCACTGTTCACTGGAGTGAAGACATGGTACCCTTCAATGAAATCTGCCAGGGACAAGAGATAGCTTCTACATGATATCACTTATGTATAGAATCTTTAAGAGTATATAACTCATTGAACCAGAGAACTATGGTTGCCAGGGTGGTGGTGGGGGCTTGCATGCATCTCAGCTAGGCTTGGGCAGAATTCTGGTGGTCTAATCAGTCTACATAGCAATTGCTAACAGTCTACATAGCAGAAGGAAAAGAAGGAATGATAAATATTCGAGGTATTGGATATACTAGCTTGATCTAATTATTTGACAAGCATACATGTATTGAAACACTACACTATACTCGAAGATATGACCAATTTCTTTTGTGTGTAAATGGTATCGAAGAGTGAACCCAAAACCTTCATACTGAGCTCTATCACCAGATATTTAAATTTTTTTTGAAGCTGGGTGTGGTGGTGCAGGCCTGTAATCCCAGCACTCGGGAGGCTGAGGCAGGAGGATTGTTGTGAGTTCGAGACCAGCCTGAGCTACAAAGTGGGCTTAAGACCAGCCTGAAGTGCATAGTGAGACCCTGTCCCAAAAAGGCAAAAAAAATAGTTTTTTGAGATATGTTCTCCTTAAGCCACTAAGTTGTCTAGGCTGGGTTCAGAATTGAAATCTTCCTGCTTTGGTTTCCTAGAGTACAGGATTACTGGTGTGCACCAAGATATGTACAATTATTATTTGTCAATTAGTAGAATAAATCTGGGAAAACGTTAGAAACATTAAATTGTGTGCCAGGACTGGTGGGACAAGACGTGTAGGGCCAAGCGGTAAGTGCTCTTCTGCAGTGTGGATTAAACTCTCCATGTCTTCAGGCATCCAAGGCATCAGTGACCCTATGAGCCCTGAGCCTCTGTCCATGTCCCCACATATCCGCCCTGTATCGGCCAAATTTGGGCAGTGACTGGGCTTAGGTGGTTCTGGGGATGGATGACAGAGATGTGCAGACCCTGAAAGAGTAACTGACCCACTAGATAAGGACATTATTTATGGAGGAAGGCTTCAGAATGTCTTGAGGGGCAGTGAGGCACAGGTCCAGGAGGCTGAGACCTGCCAAGAGAGAAGGACCTGGCCTTTCTGCCCCTGCTCCAGTGGCCTCTGGACTTGTGGCAGGTGCTCAGGCTCCCAAAGTCCAGACCTGGGCTCTGATGTTCATCATAGCATTGTCAGGTATGGTTGGTGTGAGTCCCAAGGGGTTGATCCTATGGTGCAGGGCAGTGGTGGTGTTAGGCCTTAGGAACAGCATGAGGACAATAGCCAGTGGCCTCAAGAAAGCAGCCTGAGGGATCTAACTGCAAGGACAGGCTGTTTGTGGGGAGGCAAGTCACAAGAGAACTGATTTGAAGAGTTCTTCACAGGCCTGGACCCTGATGTCTCTGAATGTGTCCACAGACCTGTACTCCAAGTCTTTTAAGGTTGGGGGTGTGTCCATTGTTATTGCCAGTACTCTTATTTTATGGTAAACTGCTAACTACAGACTATTCAATCATCATGAATTAAATTACTGAAAACTAATTTAAGGCATTATATATATGGGAAAGGTGACCAAAATCTCAGTTCATGTGCTCTCTTTCCTTCCTTCAAAGTGACCCTTGCCTCTGGTCTCAAGATATTTACCAGAGAAGGACAGTGGACACCAGGACCACCCATATTGAGGGCATCATGTGGTGGGCTCTTTCAGTGCATTCCTTAGTACCTTGGTCACGTATGCTGCCCTGACCTCTAAGCTTCCACTTCCTGCCAAACAGAAATGAACTCTGTAGCAAAAGCTGCAGTTTCTTCCCACCTTTGTACTTGGGAACTTTAGGATGAGTTGTCCTCTGTCCTAGACTCATGGGCAGGACAGTGAGAAGTCACAGACTTTCCCAGAGGACTCTCAATTGCTGCACTGGAGTGGACCAGGTAGCTCCCAGAGATCATAGAGAAATTCCCGCAGCTGAGGTTCATTCAGAGGACCCAGCTGGGCAGGGCAGGAGATGAGGACACGGCAGGTACCGACTCTGTGTTGCCCTATTTGGGGAATGGGGTTGGGGAGTGTCTGGACAACAGCTTTAACCCTTTTTTAAATTTTTATTTTCTTGTACTCAGGATCAAACTTAGGACCTCATACTTGCCAGGCAGGTGCTATGCCACTGAGCTACATCCCCAGCCCAAATAGCTTTAACTCTTGCTAACTGGCTCTCCTGCAGCTCAGGGAGGAGAAAAGCGAAGTTTAAGCTCAGGCTGTGCTAGGCTGGCCTGGCCTGCCCATTACTAAGGCTGTTTCACAGGAGGAGCTGCGTGGCTAGACTGTGCTTCCTTTCAGCCAGGTTTCTGGGAAGGCTGCCCAAGATGGGCCCTCAGAAGCAGCCTTCCCAGGACCTGGCACAGGGTGAATCAGAAGTGGCTGTCAAACTCCCACAGAGTGAGTGTGCTGCCTGACTGCACTCTGGGGTGGGTCCAGCCTTCAGCCTTTGTTTCTGAAGTGCTGGTTTTTTCACTGAAGTACAGCCAGGAGAAACACACACAGGCCACATACAGGTCTCCGCTGAGGGGGAGACTGAAGTATGTGAGGGGAGGGACACTGAGGTGCTGGGCTCAGAGAGGAGGAGGTAGGTGTGAACCTCCTGGGTGGACAGCAAACCCATCCTCCTGTGATGTGGCTGCTGGAGGGGTGGGAGCCTGGTGACACTCATGGGAAGAGGCAGATGTGAACCTGCCCGCAGTGGTGTCTAAGGTGTGAGGGTGGCCTTGACCTTGAGTAGTTGAGGCTGGGCCTGACTGCTGTCACCTCTTCAAAGAGGTGATGTCAGGGTTACTGAGGCTGAGACTGCCTAGCTTCAGCTGGGCCTCCTTTTTGGACTCAAGGTCTGTGTGGCCACTTTCTCATTCTGGTGTTCGTGGGCCCAGCTCTTACGCTGCAAGAGGGTTTTTTTTTTTTTTTTTTTGGTGAAACCAGGGATTGAACTCAGGCCCTTGTGCTTGCCAGGGAAGCGCTTATTCCACTGAGCCATCTCCCTGGCCTGTGGGCCCAGCTCTTACTGGGTTGCATCTGCAGTTAGTCTATGAAAAGCAACACAGTGTGTCTGCAGACGTCTGGAGGAGCAAGGCTGGAATGCCTGCTGGTGCTGTTGCAGGCAGCCAAGCTAGATAGAAATATTCTAGGCAGTTAGACAGGGCCGGGCCCTCCAGGACTCAAGATGGAAGATAAGGTGGCTTTACAACTGGGAAGGAGACAGACACTCCCTATGGGCCAGACCTCAAGACCAAGACAAAAGAAGAAACAAATGCAACTACTTACTTCCCTAGGGAGGGGCATCAGAGATTGGTATTCTAAATAGGTATCAATGACCTTGAAAGACCCCAAATGAGTCAGTAGCCCAAACCCCAACAGGAACAGACCCTGTCCCATATCCATGCCCCTTGCTACATGAAGCACTTTCCCATTTGGTCCTGGATTTAATCAATTTTACCTGAGCAACGGTGTTTGTAATCTCATTGGTTGACCATAGTTTAGTCCCACCTCATGCCCACCTAAGCAAGTTTCCTTGTCTTCTCCACCACCTTAGACCCGGCTCACCACATGATTGTACACTATAAAAGTCCCTAAAAGAGACAGCTTGTAGGGGGACAACCTGCTTGGGCCCCCCTCCTGTCCTTCTCTTGGACAGGAGCTTTCTTTCTCTCAATAAATATATTCTGCTCATAACCTCCATTGTTCCTAAAATTCATTCTGTGGTTTTTAGAGAACAGGAACTCGTGCAGGTCAGGTCAGGAGATCATTTTTCCCTAAGTCATTTGGAGGTTCCCTATGTCATTTGGAGGTCACCTACTCAAGACCAGCTTTTCTCCTTGTATCAGTACAAGGACCGGGACTGGTAAGCTCTCCATAGACATCTCACAGGGGGATGGCCAACTCTTCCAGAGCCACCCTTAGGCACTAATGGTGGGGACAAGGGGGTCACATGGATGGTTGCCAGAGGCTGAGAGCACAGGGAGAGGCCCTGGCCCAATGTGGGGGTCTCACTTTTTTTTTTTTTTGGTTTTTCTTTTTCTTTTTCTTTTTTTTTTTTTTTTGTCCACAGGGTCTCACTATGCAGCCCACATTCATAGTGATCCTCCTGCTTTCTGCCTCCCTAGTGCTGGGATTACAGGCGCGCGCCACCACGCCCGGACTCCAATCGCCGGCTCAGCGCACCCGAAGGCGGGGCCGGCGCGGCAAGCGGAAGCAGGGATCGAACCCTGGTCCCTACGCTTACC
>PVKA01050791.1:0-12536 GCA_004027165.1 Ctenomys sociabilis
AGGAAGGAAGGAAGGAAGGAAGGAAGGAAGGAAGGAAGGAAGGAAGGAAGGAAGGAAGGAAGGAAGGAAGGAAGGCATTAAGGCAGGCAGGAAGGAAGGAAGGTAGGTAAGAAGGCAGGAAGGTAGGTAAGAAGGCAGGAAGGCAGGAAGGCTGGAAGGCAGGAAGGCGGGAGGGAGGGAGGGAGGGACACAACCCACATCAGTACAAATCTGGAAGCGACTTGTGGCTGAGTCTGTCCATCCTTCAGCCCACTCACCTGCTGCTTGTCAAGCATAATGTATCTGTAACCCTTAGCACTCCTTGCTCTAGGTAGTAGCAGCTTCCTGCAAGGCAAAAGCCTCAAAATGAGTAATCTTGATTTCTGGAGTACTCATCAAATTTAGCTGCCTGTAGCCACTATGCTTTCTGATTAATCATCATTTTTCTCCTTTCTTGGGAAATAGCCAAGTTCAATATGTTTCCTTTCCACTGAAACTTAGCTAAAAATACCTGATGATTTTAGGTATTCACCCTTTCACGTAAAAGTCAAAATCTTAGATTCTTATCCAAATCTGTATCGAAATCTCTTAGAATTTAAATACCCACATATTTTCTCTATATTTTTCTAAAGATTTAAAGTAAATTAAGCATTGTATATACTGTTTTGAGAGAATACATGATTATACTAGAAAAATGATCAATGTTATTTAGATCATTTTAATCATTATATTAAATATTGCAGTAGTTTAAACTTTTTACAGAATGAGAGAGCTCAGTGTTTTCTAACTCCATACATAATGATATATATTATAATATCCATAGCTGCTAAGTGTGTAGGAAAACACCCAATTGAATACACTGACATCTAAATTGCTAGGAGAAGCCTTTAAAAAGTCAGGTTGACAGACTTTATAGAAAACATGAGAACATTAATAACTTTTGATCCAGCAAGCACAGTTTAAAATTATTACCTTTGGAAAAACTTAAAAAGTGAAAATATTTAACCACAAGAGCTTTTTTAACATTTAAATAATAAAACAAATTGATAAAGTAAAAAGAAAAATTAACATAAAATGATGGTGAAGGATGAAATTCCCAACACTGTAGTATAAGGACTTCTGAAAATATACTCTTCCATAAAGCAGTAAGGACATTGTCAAAAATTAGCAAAGCTGTATATGTCACAGTGCTCAAAACTAAAAATGTGAGAAGTACACTGAGAAAAAAAATAGCCTAATACCTGTAAGAAGAGCAAGATTTCCAGCATTTAAATCTACACTAAACATCTCTAAGAGCTCTACAGTAGTTTGGAAAGCCAATAAAACTCCTGTGCCTTGAGCTTCAAGCAGGATCACCGTGAGTTCAAGGCCAGCCACATAGACAGAATTTTGCATACCTGTATCTGTTAATGTGAACAACAAATTTAATGATAGAAATATGCACTATAACAACCAATATTAAATTTTTATTCTTATTTTGAAACTCTGTGCCATTTGTACTGTCACTCATTAACCTATTTTTGCCTTTGTTACTATTTGCTTTTACTGTTTAAAATAAAATAAAATTTAAAAAAATAAAGTAAAATATGAGCATAAAAAAAGAAAAGAGAAAATTCTTAAATAAATGCAAAGCAATTAAATTATTCGATTCATATTATCACATTATAGTGCAATGAAGTTGAAAATCAATGATAAAAGAAACTGCGCTACATAAATACATGGAAATTAAATAACAATCTCCTGCACATCCAAGGGATGGTAGAGTAGATTAAAGAATACATTAGTCTCTAGAGTAAAACAATAATGCTAAAACAAGATACTATAACCTATATGATATAGTGAAAACAGCCCTACAAGGTGAATTATAGAAGTGTATTCCCACATCAGAAAAGCAGATCAAGTTCAAATAAAGAACCTAATGTTGAACCTCCAGCTGCTAGGAAAAGAACAAGTCAAGCCCAAAGCTCATACAAATGAAGAACTTACAAACAGCTGAAGAGAAAGTGAAATGCAGTTGAAACTAAGAAAACAATACAAAGAATCAATGAATTAAAGAGTTGTTTCTTTGAAAGATTATGCACAACCCATAAGCCAACTTTATAAAAAAAAAAAGGTGGGGGTACCCAAAATCCATGTGATTAAAGATGAAAATGGTGGCAAAACAATGCATCCTGAAGAAATCCAGACCGTTGTCTTCATTTTCTCGTTACTGACACAGAATACATGGTACTCAAAGGCAAAAGGCAAAGGTTTATTTTAGCCAACAGTCAGCAGAGGTTTCAGTTCATATTTGACTGACTCAAAGGCAGGGTGGCATGGCAGTGGTCATAGCAAAGAGAAAACAATTCATGGAAAACAAAAGAGAACGAAACAGTGAAATAGCAAAGCTATAGCAGCAACAGCCTGCATCTCCCTTCTACGTCTTCCAGGTTACCTACGCTTCAGTAAGTCCAGGTCCACACCCACACAGTTAAGCTAAAGCACCCAGTGGACTGATTTAGTGATCACATGTCCTGTCCCCAGTTAATACCAGGAGCATCACGTGCTTAATACCAGTATCAGCGACATCTAGACACCAGCCACAACAATCATCAGTACCTATATTGAGAACTTGTACTCTAAAACGATGAAAAACTCACAAGAAAGGGACAGATTCATATATACAGAGAGATATATGTAGAGATAGAGATACATAGATATATAAGTTAACAAAACTGAATCAAGAAGATAATTTAAAAAGCTGCATAATCCAATATCAGTCAACAAAATTTAAAAAGTGATGTTTAAAAAAACTACCAAAAAATAAAAGCCTAGATCCTGTCAGATTCACTGCTAAATTCCACAAGAATTTTATAGATAATCTGATACCCCTACTCCTCTAACTCTGCAATGAAATTGAAAGATAGGCAACACTTTCAAATTCATTCCTGAAGGCAGTACTTCAAAACCAAAATCAGAGAAAGATCTTACCAAAAAAGTGAAGTACAGGCCAGTCTCCCTAATGAGCATAAATGCAAAAGTCTTCAATAAGAAATTGGCAATGGTAAGAAGGTTTGAGGGGAGAGTAAGGGAATGGGGGGAAAAGTTATATCACGGACAGGTACAAATTCTCTTTGATGAATGTGGTTACTATGTATACCTAAAATGTACCAATAAAATCATATTTGAAAAATACTATCACAATAAATAAAATAATGAGACACTGGAAAACAATGTAATGGAACTAGAAGAGACTAATAATAGCAAAAGCAATTCTGAGCAACAAGGGCAAGGCAGGGGATACCACAATCCCTAATCTAAAGTTATACTACAAAGCTATCATGATAAAGACAACATGGTACTGGCAAAAAGATAAAAGCAGACCTGAAGGTCAATGGAATAGAACAGAAAATGCAGAAACAACTCCAAGTACATTTAGCTACCTTATCTTTGACAAAGGGGACAAACACTTTCATTGGAAGAAAGACAGCCTCTTTAGCCACTTATAGGTTTACCTGATCATTATTCAGGCAGTGCATTTGTTTACATACTGACTATTCTGACCACTGAATGAGCAGCTGTCATTTCAGCTAGTCAATTCTTATATCAGATAAATTTGATAAAATTTCATTTTTATATTTCCTGTTATATTAACTAATATATTAACTCATAAAAATAAACCAAGAAATGCAGTATCTGTTCATGTTATATTTAAACATTTGGACTTGAAAGTGGTTACTAAATGGTGCTGGAAAATTTGGTTTTCCACATGCCAAAAACTGTACTTCAAGCCATATCTCTCACTATCATTAAAATAAGTAGAAATTGATCAAAGTTCTAAATAAAAAAAAAAAAAACACAGACAATGTATTGGAAGACAGAATAGGTAAAACTCTTGAAGACACAGGTCTAGGCAAAGAGTTTATGAACAAAACCTCACAGGCACAAGAAATTAAAACCAACAACAAAAAGATGGGCCAAGTGCAGTGGCATACTTCTATAATCCCAGCCCTTGTGAAGCTAAGACAAAATCATCTACACAGAGTGAGTTCAAGACCAGGCTGAACTGGTCTTCAAGACAGTCTTAAAATAAATAAATATGATGCCAGAAGTTCAACTATGTGGACAGTCAAATAAATAAATAAATAAATAAAGCCTTCCTCCCAAAAAGTAAACTGGGATCACATTAAATTAAAATGCTTTTGCATGGCAAAAGAAATCACTAGTAAAGTGAAGAAACAAACCTACAGAAAGGGAAAAAACATTTAGTAGCTACTCCTCAAAGAATGAACACTTAGAATACACAGAAATCTACAAAAAAGAGGGGGCCTCCCAAATTTAAGTGCCTATTCCAAAGTTAGGTATCTGTAATAAATAGACATTTATCAGAAGTACAGATATATGAAAAATGCTCAGAATCACTTGCCATTTGAGAAATGGAAATGTAAAAAGCACGGGAATCTTCTCTTATTCCAGAAAGATTGACTATCATTCAGAAATCAACAAATAGCAAATGCTGGTGATACTGTGGCTAGACCAGCCTTCTCCATTGCTGGTAGGAATATAAACGGGTACAAACACTATATAAATCACCATGCAGATTGAAAACTAGAGATTCCATCTGACTCAGCTGTGGAACTGGCTTCTGGGGAGAATTTGGCAAGGTTCAGCAGTACTTTACTTTGAGAAAAGAGCCCCAGCACACTGTGTTCTGGAGCAGTGATGATCTGGGGAAGTCTTTCTGTGGGACTGCATTCAGTGTTTGGTGACCCAGGTACTCAGCCCCTACAACCAAGGCAGTAGAAATCCTGGCTACCTCTCAAACTGGTAGCAGACCTTGCATCATCTATGTGGTGCTGATTTTAGGTGCATCCAGAGGGCAAGAGCTGTGAGGTATGGAAGACTCCACCGAGATTCAGTAGGAGCCCCGGAAGCCTGGGCATGCGCCTCTTCACAGGCAGTGGGAAGTGGTGATTGTACAGCCAAATGTGCAGTGGAGACCCCACCAGGTTGGAAAATTCAGGAACGCGGAGCATTTGAGGAAAACTGCAAGGAGTCCAGAAAGCCAAGGAGTCTGTGTATTCTAAGTGTTCATCCTTTGAGGAGTAGTTATGAAAAGTTTCTTTTTTTCCCTATCTATAGGTTTGTTTCTTCACTTTACTAGTGATTTCTTTTGCCATGCAAAAGCATTTTAATTTAATGTGATGCCAGTTGTTTACTTTTTCGGAGGAAGGCTTTATTTATTTATGTATTTATTTGACTGTCATAGTTGAACTTCTGGGATCATGTTTATTTACTTTGAGACTGTCTTGAAGACCAGTTCAGCCTGGTCTTGAACTCACTCTGTGTTGATGATCCTGTCTTAGCCTCATAAGAGAGGCCATGAGTGTTCTAACCAGCCACAGTGCCATAGGAACAGAGAAACCCAAGCCTTTTAGAGTTTACATTTTTCTACAGATTGCCTCAGATGCTGGACATGGAACAATGGGGCTCAATGTGTACCTTGCTGGATTTTGGACTTGCTTTGGTCTCTCTTTTGTTTTCTGTCTCCTTATTTGTACTTTTTGTAATAGGAAAGTTTAACTTGAACCACTGTATGTTGGAAGTGTTTATTAAGGTCACATTTGAGATCGCCATATAAATGAGCATGTTACCTACTGTTTAGTTTACACCTACACATGCTCCCAAGGCCTCACATGTTCATAGATGGGCTGGTGGGCAGTGACTGGTTCATGGGGGTTTGAACTCTAGCTGAGAATGATGTTGGTAGATGGAACCTGGTCAGAGGCAGGCATCTGAGGCCTTGTCCTGGAAGGATCTGTCTCCCTGTCTGCCCATTCCCTTTACTGTCTAATTCTGCTTCTTGATTGCCACGCCACGAGCAGTGTCTCATGTTTCTGTCACTCAGGGGGCTGACTGGATTTGAGTTGAGGTAGCATCTTGTTAGGGAAATGTGTCTAGCCTTGTTGATTAAGAGCAAAATTAACATATTACCACTGAGTTCAAAGCATTTAACTTTTTTTTCCCCTTTGCACACAAAATAACAGCTAAGAGTCTACTTTAAATCTGACAGGAGACTTTGGACTTAAACTTTTCATCAATGCTGAAATTATTAGGACTTTGCTAACTCTTAGAAAAGAACTAAATATCTTTTGCATAAAGGGATGTCTAGGATTTTGGGGGGGCAAGTGGAATGCTATGCCTTATATCTAATCATTCCTCAAAGCTTCATGGGCTCATAAGTAGGACTTTTCATATGTGGCTGGACTAGGTTGTGTGATACTGGGACGGGGGCACCTGGGGACCATAATGTTAAATAAAATAAACCAGAAACACAAAATAGAATCAAAATTAAACATCTATAACAGAAAACAGGGAGATAAGGCCAGTGAGATAGCGCAGTAGACTAAGTACCTATTTTGGCAAGCATAGGATCAAGGTTTGATCCCCGAACCCACACCTGAGGCACACTGAGCATGCAACCAAATTCAGGCATGGAGACACATACCTGTAATCCCAGCACTGGGGAGGCTGAAAACAGGAGGATCGCTAGGAGTCTGAGCTGCATAGCAAGATGCTATACCAAAGACATACATACATACATACATTAATAGCTGAGTAATACTCATCCTTTGAGGATGTTTAAAAAATCTAGCAGCCATTCATGTTAAAAATACCCCCACAAACTAGAAATACAAAGGGACATCCTCAATCTGAAAAAGATACCTACAAACATTCCACAGTGAACTACCTACTGAATGGCTGGTCTTCCACGGGCCATTCAGATGGTAAGAAATATTTCTGTATGCCCTTCCTATTCTTGCCCCAACATTTAATATTGAAAATTTCCAAAACTCCCTGAAGATTGCAAGAATAGTACCATGCACTCCTCACATGCCCTTCCCCAAAGTCATGTGTTCAATACTTTCTCACACTATCTCTGCCTTGGAAAAAAGATAATTCTTTATGAGAAAGACTCATTTGTAGACCCATTCCTCCTGAAAATGCACCTCATTAACCTGAGAACATTTTCCTTCTTACAACCACGATATGATCACTCAGGAAATTTAGTATTAATAAAATACTACTACTTATTATACAGTTTATCTTATAATTCACTGAATTGCTCTAAGAATGTCTCTTGTAGTATTTTTTAATCCAAGATGCAGACCAAGATCATGAATTGTATTTATTGCTCATGTCTCTTTCATCTACTTTAATCTAAAACATTTGCCAAGATTTGTTGCTATTTTTATAGCCTTAGAGAATGGCTCCACCTCCACTCTAAAATGTGCTAGCATCCTCGAGACATGAGGCACTTAGGGATCACAACCACACATAGTTTTTTCTTGAGCATGATTTGGCCATTCTGTCACTAACCTTTCTTTCTTTCTATCTCTCTTCTCCACCAGGGCCCATTGTGTGAAAATCCTATGATTCATGAGTTTTTCAAAGAAAAGAATAATTTAATGAGTCAGGAAAGTAGACAGATATTAAACCACTTGTCATAGATAGAAGACTTCCACACTTCATGACACTTATGGTCTGGCTACAGTACCGTTCCCTAGAGGGCTCCACAAAATCTACCATCAACCTGGCTGTGGCTGCCTTTTAAGTTCTGTGTAGGAGAAGGAATAATCATAGAAACATCTAGAGGAAGGAAACTGAAAGAGAGAAGACCAGAATTCACCTGGTCTTCTGTAGCTTGCCAGACCCTGTCCAGTCTCTCACAGCCCTCCCAAGCTGAAGACTTACGTAGCCTTCCACATCAACCCTCCCAGTTCCTGTTATCTCCTTCAGTTAAGATAACAGAAAGCTAGTAGTCTGGATAGCCTCCTCTTTTGGATCATAAAATGTCCAAACAAGCATTCTTTAAAAGAGAGACTATAGACAAACTGTCCATCCTCTGAGTAGATTCCAAAGTTCTGGCCAAACTATACCTTCTATAAATACTGTACCAGTCAAAAACCAGTAAGAAAATAATTTCTCACATAAATAAAATTGGAAGGTACAAAAATCACTACATAATAAAAATAAAATTCAAGAACCAAATTTCCTATATTTGATTGGTTTTTATGTAAAGAGATGTTTTTAAAAGGATATTAGACTGAACTGATAGCTATCTTACCAAATTTTCAACTAGCCTCAGGCACATCTTGACTTAGAATTCTTTGTATTATTCAGAGACAGCAAGTTCTCTGCATACAAATTCTACAGTGTTCAGGACCCATCAGGGAGGAAAACAGAGCCACCACCTACAAACTACCATCTGGATTTTGAGTCTCAAACTGTTGATGATTTGAATTCACCTCTGGGAACATAGAAGAATACAGCATGAGACTTTCCATCTTGAGAAGAATGATTTCACATAAAATCCACTCATGAGCCCTGCAAATTTCACATTGAGGTGCTGAGATCAGGATACAGGATAGGAAAGAGAGGGAGACGGCATTGCCAGGATACAAGTCCAACATTCTGGGCATGTCTTTACACTAGAGACCCCCTTCTACTGAGTCCTTCAGAAACCTCACCTAATTGAAGGAAAAATAAGTAAGACAAGAAACAGTTGTTTGGTTTCTAAATTACACTGGCCTCTCTGAGAAGCCAGTGAGTGTCTATGCCAGATGGTGCTGGGTCTCTGGCAGCCAGGATCACATTGCTGGCTGTACAAACCCATGTTTAGCACTGATCCTACCCCCACCCAGCTGAAAATAATGGTCCTTCTCACCAGCAGCCCTGACCGTGCATCCGTGTTCAATACTTTTCAAAGGGATCCACTGAAATACCATGGAAGAGGGTAGGTTGGAAACGTAGATTTGTGAAGATAGAAGAAATCCTACCTACCCCGATCAAACTGGCAACTACAAAGTTCTCAAGTTCTGAGAATTCTATGTATCTGTTTCCACAGAAAGAAAAGCATTCATGAACACACAAGCTTGAATTTGCCCTTATATTCCAACAGCTCACCATTAACCATCACTATGATCCACTTGACCTAGCCAACAACATAAGATCTACTAGAGCATCTTCCAAACCAGGGAAAAAGCAATGCACTGACTGTTTGATTGTGTTTTCCAAAATAATCAAGTGAACTTCATCTGCCATGGGCTAAATGGCATTTGGGGCGTTCACATGTGAAAGTAAACTACTGGTAAATATTTTGAAAGGAACTGTGTAATCTTCAAATGATGCAGTACTTGGTCCCATTCATTCCTGTCCTCATCCACATGTTTTCTGAGCACTTTCTGTGCACTAAGCTCGACTTTAGGCTGTGGAGTCACAGCAATGAAGTAAGCAATGTCCCTGCCCTCAAGGAGCTTGTATTCCACCAGGAGAAGGAGTGAAGAGAAAAATAAGAGGGAAAACAAGCCTAGAAGATGGTGGGATGGACAAACAAGGGGACAAAGGCAATGTCATGTTACTGGGGATTGACTACTAGCATCATGAAAGTGGAAAAGGAGGGCTGTCACTGGAGATATCATGGAAAAGGTGACACCCAAGGAAAGCCTTCACAAACTTGCAGCAATCCCCTGCCTCTGTCTCTTGAGTGCTGGGATTATAGGCATGCTCACTGCTATGCCTGACCAGCACACTGGGCTTCTAGATGGGCATCTGGGAATGAATATTCTGGGCAAACTGCTCTGAAGTTGCAGAAAGACCCAAGACAAACATTGAAAGACAGCTAGAAGAACAGTAGCTTGTCAGGCATAGTAGTGGGCATGTCTGTAATCCCAGCACTCAGGAGACAGAGGCAGGAGGATTGGTGCAAGTTTAGGGCCAACCTGGGATAAAAAGTGAGTTCAAGACAAGCCTGAGCTACACACAAAAAAAAATCTTTGTCTCAAAAAGACACACACAGAAGAAGTTCGGGGTGTCTAGACAAGAGACACGGGAAGTCTTGGTATATGATGATGGGGAGGAGGAAGCACTGGCTTTAACTCTGAAAGGAGGTGCTACTAGTGGACATGATCAGACCTCGGCATGAGTCCACCATTCTGGCTGATGATTAACTTTCATCTCACTTTCACTCTATTTTTTTTTTCTTTTTTTTGCACGGGCTTGCTCTTCTTTTTATAATTTTATTGAGAAAGAAATAGCAATGAGACAGGTTCAAAACAGGTTAGTAGGGCAGTTACAATAATTAATACATTGCACATTTTTATTTTATTGAGAGACAAACATCAAGCAGACAATTTTGAAGCTGATTAATAGGAGAGTTTCACTAATTGATACATTTTACATTGTTATCTTCCTAGTGGTCATCCACAGTAGAAGAAGCAGACAGGATATCCTGTCAAAACACTATTACTACAAGTATTTCTTCTCATAGAATTGAGAAAAGTAACTGCATATGTATCTTAACTATTCCGTATATACAAACATAAAGTGGTCTTTCCTTTGTATCCCCTTTTTTGGTTTACTCCTGTTAGAGATGGGTATTCTATAGGCATTTAAATATTATAGATGCTCGAATTCTGCAAAACAGTTCATGACAGACCACAATAGTAGTGGAATTTCCACAGAAGTTGTTGACTGGAGCCTTTTACACCTAAGCATATTAATATGGCTTTACTTTATATACCTCATTTTTATATTTTTCTGCTGGATGGTTAAGACTAAGATAAAGCAAGATCTATATAACAAAAAATGTATCTTTTGTATCTGATAAGATCAGTCAAGTCCCCTCAGGACTTACCCTGAAACCCTGTATGGCAGTTTTTAGATCCTTTGTCATTGTCAGCCATGTGGATAAGTCACGGCCATTACTGACTAATTTGCTGTCTGTGAAAGCATCTGAAAAAGTTTTCTCTCCATATGACTCTCCTTAGGCACACTACACCTCATTGATCAAATTCTTCTGTGTCTCCATAATCTTCTTAATCAGAAAAGTTGGGGCACAACTGAGTTCCATGATGTTACAGTACAAATTCTCCTATGTCCTGAGTCTTCACTGACCTTCAAAGGCTAGGGCCAAAATGTTGGCTGACCTTGCAGCCCTTCCTTTTCTCCAATTTTTGATCTGCAAACTTAGGTTGTTAAGCCTCCAAAAGAAAAGCTGATTATTATTATATGCAGTTCAGTTTACCCTATCTGTCTAAATATCAAACATCTTAGCCATAATATGGAACAGGCATTTTCATCAAGTACTGATATATTGAACTTTAAGTTCTTACAGAATATGAGGAAAAATATTTAAAAATAGAAATAAACACATATTTTTAAACAGAAATTTAGAAATCTAACCATATACAGCATTGTAGCAGGACAGTACTGTAACATTTTTTCTTGTGTCTTTTTTTCATTCATTACCCATTAAAAATTTTTTTAAAACTTTTACTTGTGAGACATTATGGTAATAATTGGCAGTCCTGACAAGAAGTATGTATTTAGCAGACCAGAATGACAGGCATTCCAAGCGTGACCCTTCTATTGCACATTGCTAAACTAGTGCAGTTGCTTGGTTCGCAGGTATCAGAATATAATTGGGTTGAGAATCCTACCAGCTTCACTCTAATTCTGGTCACTGTGTGAATATCAAACAGCAGAGGGCACTGATGTGTGATCTGATGGCACAAGCAAAAGGACTCCCTTACCCTTAGGAATTTGTCAGGCCCACACTATCCAACATGGAGCCACTAGCTACATGTGTGACTGAGTACTTGGAATGCAGCTCATCTGAAGTTAGAAATTCTCAGAGAAACATGCCAGATGTGGAGGACTTAGGATGAAAATATAAGAGTGACCAGGTCTTAGCCTATTGATATTCTTCAAATGCTGACCTATGGAGATATTTTGGATTAGGCTGCATACACTGCGATATTAATATCAATTTGCTCCTGGTTTTACCTCTTTTAATGCATCTATTGGAAAAGTTAAAATCTACATGTACAGCTTACAAAGTACAATCCCAGGACAGAGCAGGGTCAGAGTGTTCCTAGAAGGGAGTTAGACCTTTCATCATAAAGAGGCACTTGATAAAGTTCTATACCTCCTGGGTGAAAAGAAAGCACAAATCATTATCTTCCTATGAGTAGAATAGAATCCCTGGCATCTGAAGACACACAAGAGGCCTCTTCAGACAGTCCTCACAGGAAGGGTAAGAATCAGAGATGGCAAGCAGCTACACAGTGGGTGCATCCTTGGAAAACCAAAGAAAGGAACTCTGGTTTAAAACACTTGGCATTGATGCACAAGTGGCTTTTCTAAAAAGTGAATTTATTTAGTTTAATATAAAAAGGACTACAGCTAAACAGCAGACAGCTGTTCAGAAAGAGGAGACAGAAGCACCTACAGGAACTGGTTGCCGGACAAAGTATGAATCACCTCAGGACATCCTCAAAGCCCTCTAGAACTCTCCCATAAAAAGATAGATGTGAGAATTAGCCGGGCGTGGTGGCGCATGCCTGTAATCCCAGCACTAGGGAGGCTGAGGCAGGAGGATTGTTGTGAGTTCGAGACCAGCCTGAGCTACAAAGTGAGCTTAAGGCCAGCCTGAACTGCACAGTGAGACCCTGTCTCAAAAAAGACAAAAAAAAAAAAAAAAAAAAAAAAAAAAAAAAAAAAAAAAAAAAAAAAAA
>PVKA01050793.1:0-12536 GCA_004027165.1 Ctenomys sociabilis
ACTTCCCTATACAGCAGTCTTTATATTGTTTATAACCCAATCGGAGGGCGCTACGTGGATACAAATGATAGGCCCCCCGGAGAGCAGTGGCAGATCATACCCAAACAAGGTAAAGTTAGGCTCAACAGCAAGACTCAGGAAACAGGATATGGGCGCCATCTTAGAAACACGAAGGGCGGGGGGAGGAGGAGTCGGCGCCGTTCTGATCTGGCTCCCAACAGGGCACCTAGCAGCTTGGCCACATATTCACTGTGTACCCTTCTGGGTGGGGAGCTCTGCAGTTTATAAGTGCCGTTTTGGGTTTTTTTTTTTGCAGAACTGGGGATTGAACTCAGGCCCTTGCACTTGCCAGGCAAGCACTTATTCTACTGAGCCAGCTCCCCGGCCCCTTGCTTTGTTATTTTTAAAAGCAGGTTTGAGCTTAGCCCAAAAATAATGTCACTATCACTCACCCCTGCAAACAGAAAAGCCCAAGTATACATGGGAGGGAAAGGACACCCAGTCACAGTGGGAGCCCAGCCCCCGTGCCATAGCTAGGAGTGGCTGTAGACACACAAACACAGCCTTGCCCTGCTGCAGGGACTCACATGCATCCCATCCGATGGCATGGTTGCTCGGCAGCCAGCATGTCTGGGCCATGTGGCATAAAAGGTGAGGGAGCCCAGGAGGAAAAGAGCTGCTCCCTCAGCAGGTGTCCAGGGCCAATTGGTTAACAAGGCTCATAAGTGAGCGCAGGCCCCCTGCAGTGGTTCTGATTAGATACCAGAGGGACAGGCACAGGCACGTGGAGAGGGACTGCTTGTCTGCAAGGGGAGGGCCGATTCCCTCCTGCCCCGTCTGCTCTCGAAGATGCTTCCTGGGAAGAGACACAGAGGCAGAATTAAAGCAGGTGACTCCACAAGCGACAGCAGTGTCCTGTGTTGCCTGTAGTGAACCTGCATGTTCCCAGCACCTGCTTGTCATGGCTGTTAAAGCGCACACTCCAGGGGACTGAGGAGCTTTGCAGTAACCTCAGTCTTTCTTTTCCAGCCCGTGTTGACATTCTCTCCTTCGTGTCTCACACGTAACATGAAATGAATTCTGTACTCAGGTAGAAAGAATGTGGTGACTCCGTAATCATCTGTCTCTATAGAGGGCAAGCCAGGCAGAGTCACACAGCCTGCAGCTTTAGGAAGTCTAATGGGGACAAGGCAGGAGCAGGGACAAGGAAGGAGAGAGTTCCTATTCTTACAGCCCAAAACGTACACTACAAAACCTTATTTCTTCACAAATACCTAGTTGGGTGTAGTCCAGGATTGTGGCCTTTTTAGGTCTAACCATGGTAAAGTTACTAACTTTTCCTGGAAATCCAGAAGGTACTTTTAACTGGAAAAAGTAAAACCGTAAGGTTATATGTGCAGGTGCATGGCCTCTTGGCCGGACCTTACTCTCCCTCTCCGTATGGGTAACTTTCCTTCCAGCCAGCTGCTAGCTTCACCCCTAGTGTGCAGGGGCAGCAGCATCATGAGGTGTGGTCACGGCTGCACAAGTACTAAGTGCAAGTGTGCAGGGCTACTTAGATACACACTCTACGTGGATGAGTTGTGTGCTATGGGAATTATATCTCAGTAATAGTATTTTCTAAAAGATCACTGTGGAAACCAGGCCTGGGGTGCATACCTGTAATCTCAGCTCTCAGGAGGCTGAGACAGGTAGATTGTGAGTTTAAGGCCAGACTGGGCAACACAGAGTTCAGAGCCAGCCTGGACTGTAGAGTAAGACCTTGTCTCAAAAAAAAAAAAAAAAAAAAATCAATATGTGATTGATACGACAATATAGGTTTTGGGGGTTCTTGGTGGACTTAGCAAAAAAAGTGGATATTGAACACTCATTTTTGTGGTGTGGGCAGTGTGTGTGAAGCACACCTCAGCTGCTGGCTTGTCCTGCCATGCTGTGGCCTGAGGCCCCAGGGAGGGAGATCCAACCTGCGTCTGCCTGATCCTCCCGTCCACATGACGCCAGCCAAGCCCAGAGTGCTGCCTCAGTGAAATTATGTCCTTTAGCTAGAGCATTTCAGAAATCTGTCTGTATACAGGTGCTCAAAGAATACTGTTTTATGAAGAAAATTGTAGCCTTAGGAAAATTTGATAACACTAAAGTGCCACAAAAAGTCACTGTTGAATTAGACACAGGAGAGGGCTGGGGAGATGGCTCAGTAGAATAAGTGCTTCCCTGGCAAGCAAAAGGGCCTCAGTTCAATCCCTGGTTCTGCCAAAAAAAAAAAAAGAATTAGACACAGGAGAAATGTGTCTGGTATGAAAAGAGCAGAGCACTCTGAGAACACAGGTGGAGTCTGGCCAGGGCGTGTCAGAGCCAGCATGCCCATGCTCCCGAGCCTGTCAAGACGGCAGCCATGTGGCATGTGAGGAGTGACGAGCAGGCATGCAAGGTACAGTTCCACCCAGGGGAAGTGGTGGCATTTTCCAGAAAGGCGTGCTCGCTTAATTAACCTTTCTGAGTGACCCTCCTGCGCACTGGATGAGAGCCTCTGCCGTAGGACTCTGAGGCAGGAGCAAGTTGGCAAGTTTAGTGAAATATAAAGGACCTTGGATATGACTGGAGTGGGCCGAGTGTGTGTGTGTGTGTGTGTGTGTGTGTGTGTGTATGAGAGAGAGAGAACAAAACTAAATTTACCTTTGTTGATGTCTGTTTATTGATCCAACAAACACTGATTTGGCATTACAAAGAACCATGGGTATGCGGTTATGGAAACACAAACACAAGTGGGGCATGGCTCCCCTTTGTATACTTAGTGTCTTTAGAAATGAGAAGGCTTTGCAAGAGCTGTACATACGGTGCGTTTGGGGGCATTGTTGAGGGCTGCTGAGTCCCCTCTTAGTATAGCGCAAGTTCCTTCCTGGGACAGCGCCGGCAGACTGGGCCTCACAGGGCTCCACTGCCCAGACCAAAGAACGCACTTGGTTTCTCAGCTCTCCAAGGAGCATTTGTTTGTTTTCATTTATAGCTCATATATAGCATATGGGAATTGAAACTAAGAAATTTTGTTTAACTCACTAAAAAATAATAAGCCAATCATATGTTAAGATAAATAACATTTTGGGGAAAATAATGACGTTTTTGAAAAAAGTTTCGTGAGGTGTCAGTTCACATCTGCAGACCTCTTTGGGGTGTGGCTTAGTGGAAGACAGCAGAATTGCTGGCTGCACACAGCACATTGTGGCCTGCCCAGGACTGGGAAGGAGGGCTCGGCCGCTGCCAGGGCCCGGCATCACACCAGGCCTGCAGACCCCTCCAGAGAATGCCCTGGGCAGTGAGGGTGACAGTGGGTTTCTCTTCCTCACCAGACTTGCATTGGAAGCGTCCACATACCAGTAAATAGGGAGCTGATTGGCTCGATGTCCAGCTTGGAAGCATGACTGTGCCCGGAGTCCCTTTGGCTAGCTTGACCTGTGTATCTTAGTGGCAGGGCAGGAAGGATGAGAGGCAGGGGCAGCCGGATTCACATGTAGGCCCACACTTGTTAAGTGGGCTGCAAAGGTAGAAGCTAGGAGAGCAAAGCATGAAGCTGGGCATGGTGGCTCATGGCTGGTCCCGGCTCTTGGAGGCTGAGCCAGGAGGGTTATCACTGTGAGTTTAAGGCCATCTGGAATGCAAAGTGAGACCCTGTCTCAAGAAAAAAAAAAAAAAAAAAGATGAAGCTTACATGATACACTGGTATCTTATGGAGAGAAAAGATGTTTCTG
Source organism: Ctenomys sociabilis (assembly GCA_004027165.1). NCBI lineage: Eukaryota > Metazoa > Chordata > Mammalia > Rodentia > Ctenomyidae > Ctenomys > Ctenomys sociabilis. Next base: position 3,744 of record PVKA01050793.1, read on the forward strand.
GTAACAAGGTAGTGCTGTCCTTTTAAATTAAAAACCGAAACAGCTTTAGGCTTTTATAGGAAAGCAGACACAACTGAGACTTACTCAAAAGTGAAACAAGTCAGACCCACAGGAGTAAACACCATATTATCTCCCTAATCTGAGAACCTGAAAGAGAAATAAGATCCAGAAGGACAACCAATACTGTGAAAGGGGGAGCGGAAGACCAGCTGGGATGGGAGAAAGGAGAAAATAAGGAAGGGAGATACATCCTGTGTATGTGCGCGCCTGCGCGCGCGTGCGCACACACGGTAGCTAGGATAATTGTACTGCTAATTTCTATTAGTTCATTGAAAAGAATGGTGCTTATATTGTTTATCGATGTTGCATGCCTGTGGTGATCTGAGCAACTACTTTGAAGATAACAGTATGCAATATAATAGCTATTGTTCATTTCCTGTCTTCTTGTTTCAAAATTCTGTATCATTTTTATTTTTTATTATTCTCTTTAAAACAAAGCCAAAACAGTATTGGGAGACCCTTAATAACTAAGGAGGCACCGGAGACAGGAGGTGGGAGAGGGCAGTGGCCCTGGTGCCCAGGTGCCTGAGAGCCAAGGCTGGGGGCTGGGAGGGCCCTGCACACATGGCGTGTTGCACCACGCCTGCCGCACATTCCATGCCCCACTAGTAGATTGTGTGCCTGTGCAGTCTTCCTAGGGTCTGTAGGGAAACGGAGCCGTAAGTGTCTGATCTGCATGGGAAACCTCTGCTAATGGTGTCACGTTTGGCTTCTGATCATTTCTCTTTACTCTTTTTCCAGGCCGCCCAGACCTTTCAAGTTACCAAAAAGGTAAGGCACTTGGTCACGTTACCAGAGTGACCTCTCTGTGTGTGTATGCCTGCCTCACACCTCACCCACAGCTGCTGCTCTCTCCAGCTTCCTCTTTCATATTTTTATGAAAGAAAACATCCCTGAGGTAACTGCTGGAGGCATTGCTTATGTCCAGAATGGTTAGGAATCTTAAGGTAGATGCTTATCCTCCAGGCTCTGCTGTGCAGGTCTCTGTCCAGCCACCGGTACTAATTGCTTGCATCCCTCCCCGTTCTGACAGCTAGACTGCAGGAGCGGCAGCTTGTTCAGAGTGCTCAGTCTTTCTACCTGCTGTGTAGCTATACTAAGAGGAAGCTGTGGAAGCGTTAAAGTCCATCTGTTTGAGGAAATGTTAAATGCATGAAGATTTCTCCCAGACCAACAGCATTGGTGCATGACACACGGCTCTGCTGATATTTGCGGTTGAGACTCAGGGTCATTACAGTTCGGGGAGTCTGGATGATCTTTGAAACTCAGTTCCCAAGGAGGCTAGTGTCCTCCTAACACCAAAGCCTGCCTCAAGAGTTATTTTTTTAAAGCAAAATTGCTACATAAGTAGTTTTTTCCATTTAAACACTTCTTCCATTAAAAATAATCCTTCTTGGCCAGGGAGATGGCTCAGTGGAATAAGCGCTTCCCTGGTAAACGCAAGGGCCTGAGTTCAACTCCTGGTTGCACAAAAAAAAAAAAAAAAAAAAAAAAAAAAAAAAAAAAAAAAAAAAAAAAGGAAAAAAAAATCCTTCTCTTTTAATTGTAGCAAAATACATTCCATTAATAAATGCTTTTTTCTTTTAAAAGAGTATCTATTTTTTAATTGTAAAATACAGGCTGTAAATTGCATCTTGCGCATCTCTGAGTGTGTGGTCCCATGGCATCCTACGCACTCACTGTGTCACGGTCAGTGTCACCATGCAAGTCTGTCCAGAAGAGGAACACCTCATCTTGGGAAACTGCAACCCTGAGCCCATTAAGCAGTGACTGCCCATAGCACTCCAGCAGCCCTGGCAACTGCCAGCCCGCCGGCATTTGACTCTGCTTCCGCTCTTGCGCAGGGATTGCCTTTGTGACTAGCGTACTGTATTCAGCGTGATGGCTCTAGGGTTTTCCATGTTGAACCATATATTAGACTTTCCTTCATCTACGGTTCTGTACGTACCACATTTTACATATTCAGATTTTCCTGTTTTTGTCAAAAATGGAAAAAGACAAAGAGAAGATGCAAGTAAATGTGTAATATTAAGGAAAGGAATTTCAGCTCTGTAAAGATAAGGGCTTTCTCAGTAGACTAAAAGTTTTGTACTTTGAAAAGATTTTTCATTGTTTTTCCCTTTGTTTCCATGCTAGTATTTTTTTTTTAATTCCTAAATATATATCAGTACAAGTTTTTCAAAACAGTCTTTCCTGATTCCCTTTTCCTCCTTAACCAGTAGTAATCTCTTACAAAGCATCTTGTCTCTACTTGCTATGTAGATTGTTGTGTGGCCGTCTCATTTTCTGTGGGTTTCTTGCAGGGAGGGTCTGTGTCTACCATTTTGTATTCCCATAATGCCTTTCATCCTTGTTATTTAACCTGGTTGCTGGATGAATGTATTACTTTAACAAATGAAAGAGTTTGGAATCCTATTTTCTGTGTGTGATTTTTCTTGACCTTCAGTCACTCTTCCCACTAAATTCATAATGCACAGGAAATGTGATTAATTTTGAGATGCCTACCCTTCAAGAATAAGAAAGTACTGAGAGGAGGAATAAAGTGGAAGCAAGAGGGTTCTTAGGAAGAAATGATAACTTAAAAAGCTACGTATTATTTCAGTAAGAAGTGGAAACCAGCACTCCTTACTTGCAGAGAACTTGGGAGCAGAGGGCAGCCTGCCAGGGTTAGGATTAGGGTGCCAGGAAAAGGGGTCTTTGCATCAGTTTCAAGGTACGCACTCTGTGCTTGGCCCTGCTCAGAGGGAAGAGGAGCACGACATGCTTTCAGAAACACGACAGTGAGGGAGAAGTGTGTAAGTGGAGAAGAAAATACTACATGGGGGGCTATTTGTCGCTGTACTAGGAAGAGCCGTTTATAGCAGGCCCCTTTAATGCATTTGGCTGTGAGTTGGCCCTGAGACACCTGGCACATTTGCTTAAGCCATTATCTGACCTTTTTCTAGAGGAAGCCCAGTGAGAAGGTGACTAAGATCGGAGTGTGTCTGAGGGACCTCCCAGGGGACCCCACACAGCACAGCCATGACACCAGGTCAGCAGGCCGTCAGGGTGACCCCGCTCGGACTCACGGTGTCCACGAGCACAGGCCTTCCTGGTTTCCTGTCCTTCCATCTTTATTAGCTTTTCCTCTTGACATTACAGCCATTGTCTGGGTCTCGTGGTGATGTGAACCTCTTGCCCTTGTAGCACTGCGGCCGGGCCATGCCTAGGTAGCAGGAAGAGCAGTGTGTGGTGCTCTGGAGAAGCCTGTGTGAGCACACTCCGCTCAGGGCTGGATCCTCACTGCGCGGGGTGACAGCCCCATGGGAGCAGGGGCTTGTGCTGTGGATATGGTGCATAGCATGTGAGAGAGGGGCCGAGTCGCTGCACAAGATGCAGCCCCACGGAGTGAGGCTCGGTCGTGCTGTAAAATCAAAACCAAATGCTTGTAGGGAAGAGAAGTAGTTATTGACAAGGGCTCTTAGGGCTGCTGTGCATGTGTGTGCAGATTTTTCAAGAGCACAGAACAAAAAGTCATTATATGGGCAAACTATGAAAACTAAGTGCCCTCTGTGGATAATAGGTTTGTGAGTAAAAATGTAACTTCAATTCATCTGAAAGACGGTGGACCCATTTCAGTAACACCTAAGCCATTTTCACTTCGCAGGGCTAATGTTTTCCGTGTCTACAGTAGAAAGGACTCTGAAAATCTGAAGCATGGATAGAAAGTCTCAGATGTGCTGTTTTGGCATGGGCTTTTGTTGCTTCAAAACCAGCTGCTGCTTCTTAGTTCAAGCTTGGTAGAAGAGGAGAGAGCGAAGGTTATGTTCTAGAAGCCAAAGCTTCAGGCTCTGGGTGTTCACATTCATACAGCACAGGCAGTCTCTGAGATCCCTGTTTTCATTATAGTCGGTCGCTCAGTGGTTCTGTTGTGTCTAGCATACAGTATCCGTGTGTGTGTGTGTGTGTGTGTGTGTGTGTGTGTGTGTGTGTGTGTGTGACTGGGCTTCAACCAGGGCCTTCCCACTGGGCTGCGCTCTCAGCCCTGGTTGCTTTGTATCTTGAGGCAAGGTCTCATTTCAGTAGCTCAGTTGGTGGGCAACTGCCAGACTGCTGGGATCATAGGGGTGCACCACCACAGCTAGCTTCCTTACCCAGGTTTAGATCCAGACCTTGCAGTCCAGTCAGTAAAATTCAGCAGATAGGATTCACATAGAAATGAACTGCTTGTGGCTCTGAGAGTCCCTCACTATGAGTGTGGGGGCACAGACGTGTCCCAGGGTCACTTGCTTCTGATGTCTGTGGCTTCTGGGCAGAATGGCCAGGCCGCAGCCTCCTCCCAGAAGTGGGCGCAACCCAGACGGGCTCAGGATGGCATGGAGCTGCTTTGCTCACTTGTTTCTATGAAATCACTGTTCAGAGACAGCTGTGAGAAATTGAATTCCCTTATTAGAATTTTAACTTGAAGTAAATGTACCCACAAAGCCAGATCTACAAAGAGAACAGAGCATAAATAAACCAGCAGTCTATTCACAGAGACAGATTAGCTTTTTCACACACTTAGAGCCACCAGCTTTACTGACTACTGCATGTTTTGCAGAAATAATTCACAGGCCTATGAGTGAGAAACCTATTTGATATGAGCCAGAAGTGGACATCACAGAAGCCAGAAGGGACATCACTGAAGGTTAGAAAGGTGTGGTCCACAAGGAGTGTTCTGAGTTTTTCTTCTTTTTGGAAATGAGAAGGGGCCTGAGAGATGGTGCAGATGGATGTGCTCTGAGCATGTGCCAGCTCCCCGTAGGGAGCGTGAGCACGCTGCAGGTGTGCTGATGAAGTGTGAGGAGGAGTGCAGGAGCTGAATGCACTTAGAGCCGGAGTCCGTCTCTGTAGGGCCCTGTGAGGGCCTGGAGGTGTAGCTAAGGGGACGCAGCCAGGACGAGGTGGTACCGCTGGTGGTGAAGGCACCTGGCAGGCTCAGTGTGAGAGAAGCTCCTGAGGGGAGGAAGAGGCTGGAGCCAGGCCGCATGTATGTGTATCTGTGTGCATGCGTGCGTTCACGTGCCTGTGTGTACATGTGTGTGCGCACACGGATGTGTGTGTTGGTGGGCATGCATGCGTGTGTGCAGGTATGTGTGTACATGTGCCTGTTGTGCATGTGTGCGGCTGCTCTGTGCCTGGTTCAGAACTCCATCAGATCTCACACTGATAAGCACCTGTACCAGGTCTAACCATGAGCACTCCCAGTTGCGCTCGTGGGTGGCAGAAGTCCCGCCTTGCCTCTGAGGGGCACCCTGTGCCCTCTCTCCTCTGTTCACAGCTATGCCGCCCTGCTAGCCGACTGGCCCGTGGTGGTCCTGGGCCTGTGCACGCTGCTCATCGTGGTCTGTGCCCTGGTGGGCGTGTTGGTGCTGGAGCTGCCAGACTTCTCGGACCCGCTGCTGGTAAGGAGAGCTGAGCCCACAGTAGATCTGTGCTTTGCAGCTGAAGCTGTGTCTTGAGCGAAGTGTTTCAATACAGGTTGCAATCTCTTGTTTAATATTCTATTTCTTTTGAAACCATCTCCAGCCTGGGGTAAGTATATGGCTCTTTTTGAAAGACAAAGATATGTGTAATCTGTATTCTCAACTTCTTAGAATGTTAGAAAGGACATGAGACAACTAATCGTTCTGTCTGTCTGTCTGTCTGTCTGTCTTTCCGTCTTTCTTTGTCTTTCTGAGATAGAGCTTCACTATGCAATTCAGGCTGGCCTTAAACTGACTTTGTAGCCCCTGCTGGCCTCAAACCAGCACTGATCCTCCCAAGTGCTGGGATTACAGGGTGCACCACCACGCCGAGCAAGGCGCTAATTTAAGAGTCTTTTATAAATAAAGTTTGCACTAACTAAAGAAAAAAGTCAGGGAACCTACTCACCCTCAAAACTCTGAATATTGTCCTTCTCTGTCCCCATGCTTAAGCTAAGAAGCAGTATACTACAGAACCTGCATACCATATACAAATATTTTCATAAAGCTTCTAAGACTGAATGTGTTTTTCATCCCAAAAGAAGCTGAAGGAATTTCACTATCGCTACTAGTCATCTGTTTTTAAGTAAATGCTCCACTGGGGTGGAAGTATGAGAAAAATGTCCAGAACAGCACTCCACCCTTTGTGAGAGCCCGCACAGCGCTGTTTGTGGGACGAACATAAGTGCTCACTGAGTGCGTGCTCAGGGCTAGAAGAGCTGCGCCTCATCGGTACGCGTCCTCTTTCCTGAGACCTGTACCTCACCTGTGCTGTCACCTGACACTGCCTTCCCAGCTGTCACTGTGATGGCTCAACCTGGAATGAAATGTGCTCATGGGAACCTGTGACATTTTGCCTAGGGTTTTGAACCAAGAGGGACAACGATAGGCCAGAGACTGGTCACGTGGAATAACATGGTCAAAAACACCGGATATAAAGCAACACTGGCAAATTACCCTTTTAAATATGCAGACGAGCAAGCCAAAAGGTAATAATCATGTATTTTTACTTAATCTACATAAATATTACTTAATAAACTCTTCTTTAAATATTGCAAAAGGTTAAATATGAAAAGCTTAGGGGTAAAAAAGTTTCAATGTGCCACTCGGTCATTTGCCACCAAGTTGTTTAGCGTGGGACTTTTAAAAGCTGTGTTGTAGGAGGATTAAGAGATGATGTTATTTCTTTGTCTGAAGTGAAGGAGTGAATGTTGGCTGCTTCTGCTCATCCTCCCAGCTTGCTGTCGATTGCTGAACAGGTCGTGGCTTTGAGGCCTGACTATTGCCACACTTGTCGCCTTGAGATAGCCAGGATGTGACTGAAAGCCAAACTGTTGTTCCATTTCAGCCATCGGGATGATCGGTGGTCAGATGATCACTATGAAAGAGAGAAGAGAGACGTGGACTGGAACTTCCACACAGACAGCTTTTTCTGCGATGTTCCAAGTGAGTAGTTTCAGGGAGGACCTGTAGCTGTGTCCCCCGCTCTGGGCCGAGCAGGGAACCCTGGCTCCTCCAGACTCCCAGCACTGTGCCCGCAGATTGGCTGGATTTACCTGTAATAAAAATTAAAAGATGATTGAATTAGATTTAATTTTAAAGAAAACATAAATTTAACAAAATTGACCCTGCCTGAACTTTTGAGTAACATTTCAGATTATTTGTCTTATCAATTTCTAGATCAAACAATAGTACATTTTATACTATTGACATAATCTATTGCATTATCAAAAATATATGTTATAGTTTGGTTCATTTGAAAAAGTTTTATTAAGGGCTATCTATCCACGAGCCTGCTTGCTCACTGAGCAATAGAAAAGGAAAAAGGAACAAGACACCTCCAGAGGCCCAGGGCACACTGTGGGGCCACGGCAGGGTGGAACAGGACAGGCGGGAGGGCTGCGCGAGGTGGTGCCAGGGAGACCAGGCCCTGTCCTGTCTGAACACCCGGGAAATGAGGGCCCCCAGGCTGCAGCTGTCTAGATGCCGGCAGCCGCTCACTGAGGGGATGCCACTGGGTCACCAGGCCAGCCTGGCTAGGAGCCGGGGAGGGACACAGACTACCAGGAAGCGCTGATTAGTCTCGGGGATTAGCTGGAAGAGTTGCGGATAATTTCAAAGTGGAAGCCCTTTTGATTTCAAGTTTTTGTTGTTGCTGAAGAGCTCTTCTAAATATGTTTTCTTTCCTGTTAGAACCCTGGAGGACCTGCCTGGGTCTTTAATGTTGCTAGGTCTTGTCAAGCCTCAGGATCTTTGTTGTGAACCCTGTTGCACTATGTAGTCCTGCAAAGAAGGTAGTTTAGGTAGGAGCTTATGTGGACTTAGCAATCGAAGATTCCTTTTCTCTTGAAACACAGAAAAATTGGACTGTGGAGAGTTGTGTGCTCTGGCTGCTTCTCTGCTCTCAGCACAGCATATTCTCACTGCACCAACATCTGTTGGTTGCTATCTTAACCAGGAAGAACATTAGCAAGTTGGTGAAATACAGTCGTGTTTGTATTTCAACACCACTCCTTATCTTAAGGTAATAGGCTCTTCTCTGACCAAAGCCACTGTTAATTCCCTGTGAAAGAGTTGCTTGTTTCCACCAGTCCGTCCACCTAGGATGGTAGCTATTTGATGAAGACAAGATTATTAAAGACAATTTCATGACCTTGAATAAAACCTTTTTAATGAAACTTTGTTCATAAAATTAGCAATTAATTTTGCCAGTGCATTTTAGATAAAAGGACGTTGTTTTATTTGCTAAGTATTCCGTTTCATTGACTGAGCCAGAAGCAGTACTTATTGAACACCTGTTCTTCATCGTGTCAGTTCTCATGACTGGTTGAAATAGATGTTGCTGTCACCATTTCAGAGGAAGGAGCAGCTCAGGAAAAAGTTACAGCTGCACACGGTCACCAGACTGTGACAGTGCTGGAGGAGATGACACAGGCCTCTAAATGACGTAAGGGAAATAGTACGATTGCCAGCCTGCTAGATGTCCGAGACGCCACATTGGTGCTCCCCGAAACTGAAGGAATGCTAAGCAGCAGCAGATAAGAGTAGGCAGCCGGGCGTGGTGGCGCATGCCTGTAATCCCAGCACTTGGGAGGCTGAGGCAGGAGGATTGTTGTGAGTTCGAGACCAGCCTGAGCTACAAAGTGAGCTTAAAGCCAGCCTGAACTGCATAGTGAGACCCTGTCTCAAAAAGACAAAAAAAAAAAAAAAAAAAAAAAAAAAAAAAAAAAAAAAAAAAAAAAAAAAAAAA
>PVKA01050794.1:0-12539 GCA_004027165.1 Ctenomys sociabilis
AGATTACTACTTTTATATTTTTAGTTGTTCTATTTATATCTAATATGAGTAAAAATAGCAAAATCCTTTCTCTAAATTGCTCAATAATATGATCTGTATGTTATACAGTTACCATGAATGTTATTCTATATATTTTTGCTAGCTGTATACTATTTCATTACATAGTTTTAAAATTAACTATGAAATACCTAGGTTATTAATATTCTGTGATTTATAATGAAGTTTTAAATATAACTGGGAGTTAAATACTCCTGGGTACTTCTATTTGTTTATTTATAAAATAATACATAAAAGTAAAACTTGAAAGTCAACAATAAAACTATGATTTTATTCTGTTCATTATTTTACTATAATATATTTAAGTATCTTTCCATTTTTGACATTGACTACATCAGAATGTATTCACTTTAAGGGCCGGTGAGATAGCTCAGCAGACCAAGGGCCTGGAAGGCAAAGCGCACGGACCTGGATTCGATTTGCAGTACTGCCTATTGTGTCAGCCCTGCTCCCCAGGGGCACTAAGCTGGCCACCAAGTCCAGGTGTGGTGGCACACCCCTGTAATCCCAAAGCTAGAGAGGTTGAAAACAGGAGGATCACTATTAGTCTGAGCTGTGTAGCAAGGCTCTTACCAAATACAGAAGTAAAAAGAAGCAAGAGTTTTTGTAGTAATCCTAGATCATTATGACAGGATTCTTGAAGGAGACTATAGAAATTGAAAGGCTAAATGGAAATTGTGAGATGGCTGCCTTGTAGAATTGGAATCATCATTAAATTTGTCTCCCACAGTAAGTTCTCATGTGAGTGAGGGGTGCCCAGTTGTGGTGGGTGGAGCCTGTGGTATGCACAGCGCTGGGCCACTCTTCTGCTGGCTTCCAAGAGCCAGGAGTATAGGTAAAAGGAGCGTCTGGCCTTTCCCGAGCAAGCACACCATGCACAGAGACTTGATTAGGGACACGCAGGGATGATTCTGGAGTTGCAGTCGGTATCCACCAAGCCTTCATGCTGTGACACCCCCACCACTTCTTGTGCAATAAAGGGCTTGAACTACTTAAATTTTAGTTGGATTTTGGCTCAGGAATTCTATCTTTTTGTCTAGTTCTCTCTTACCTATTCCACAAGAATTGCTAGTCTATCTGGTGAGCAAACACTGTCTAAAAGACTTATAGGTAACCAGACATCCCAGCAAGGCAGTGGATATCTGAGTTTAATGAAATGAATATACATTCTTTTAGTAATTTTCCTTATTTTCTGTGAGAAGGTCTATTAAGGAGACCATCCTAGTAATTTCTATGGCTGACACCTTAGGTCAGCGCTCAAATTGCCCTGTGGAATTTAAAACAAAGATCTGTGCAAATGAAGCAGGAGCAAAATGAAACTTGCCGTGCTAGCACAATTCATTAATGATCGGGCTGGGGAATCTTGTTGCCTCCTTAGGTTGGGCCATCCAGTGCTCTGTGTGGCTTGAGAAGATGGTAATGTAGAGGACCAACATGGCGATTCTCCATGAAAGTGATGCTCCCAATAATAAAGTTTTGCTATTATACTAAAAGAAAAGGTATCACAATAAATAAGCTACAGAAAAGCTGAGGTAATAATCCCATGAAGTAGATCTGGGTCTTCTTCCCTTTCTCATTGCAGAATTAGTTTCCTCAGCAGGAACCAGCTGCATGCCAGGACAGCCTGTGCAGCAGGCACAGCTTTGGAGACGGAGGGTGCTGGAGACCCTGTGGACCTGGGGCCTGACCTTGGCAAGCTCGCCCTGGAGTAGGGCGATGAGCATGACAGCTGAGTGCGGCAGCTGCGCAGCATGTCTCCGTGGAAGCACACACGTAGGGGTTTAGCGCCTTTTGAAATTCAGGCGTCACATGACAATACCTGGATAAATCATAAGCAGCACCAGGCAAGGTATCTGGGAATTGTGGAAGTTAGCTCTGTGGGGTTTCGCTGAGGGAACCCATGTCCTTGGGTCTCTGGAGTGGATCTGTAACATGCCTTTGGGAAGAAAGTCCATAGGGAAAATGAGAAAACTGAGGAGCCTGTGGCTCAAAGGTTTAAACTCTGCAATGGAAAAGATGGAAATGTGCCCCACGTTTCTCCACACTATGTACTGGGTGGGAGCAGGAGTTGTGGCTTAAGGAAAGGGAATGTTGTCCTTTGCTCAGGTGGCGTAAACCTGGCAGAAACATCACATGCCGCCCTTGTCACCACACGTCACTGTCCACAATTACTCATCATCTGCAGATAGACAGCCCTGGAGGAGATCATCAATTGCCAATGCAATTCAGCAGATACACTTCATAAATTTTAATTACATTCCTACTGAAAATGAATGGTCAGAAAATATAAAACATCTGCCATCCAGATCATTTACATTTTTCATACAATAAATCATCAACAACATCCAAAACCGTGGATTAAATCAAGGGAGTGTGGTAGGTCATGAAGAAGGGACACTATCCATCCTGCGATAACCACTTAGATCTCAACTCTTTTTCTGGATGTGAGAAACAGGGGAAGAGGACAGGGGCTCAACATATTCTTGATGTGGTTCAAAGCCTTTTAGGCAAGTCCTTCTAAACAGAAGGTCTTAATTCTCACCCAAAACCTGCTAATTGCTCTGTTATTTTGTCATAGCAAAATAGGGTCTTAAGTAAAAGAATGCTTGGCTAATTACAACCAAGAAAAGCAGACATTTATTACTCAAGTAAGCTTGTTTATCTACCCTGCAGGTTGTATAAAGAAGCAGTTCCATATCCAAAAATCGATTTTTTTAGCATTATATTCATAAAATTCCCATTTGCCTCTAAGTGTCTTTCATCCTTGTAGGAGAACAAATGCAGGGTATTTGCATAGTGATGGGCATCTTTAGGAATCCTTTGCAGACAGGGACCTATAGTTAAAGACGGAGAGGTCTCTGAGTGCCATAAGGGCCCAGGTGAGGTATCTTGAATCAGCTACAGACAAAAGCTCTGTCAGGGCTGACTCAGCATCCAGAGGACAGACACACACACTACACTTGATGAGCGGGGAGCTGGTGCCTAACTCTCTTCTCCATGTATTCTCTGTCTTCTTTTTTTGGTAGGGTGGGGCCTCACTATGTAGCCCAGGCTTGCCATGCACTTGCAGCAATTCTGCTTCAGCCTCCCAAGTACTGAGATTACAAGTACGTGTCACCATGACCAGCTCTGCATTCTCCAGTTTTCCATTTTGGGGTCTTTTCCTAAATACTTTGCCTGACCCAACAGGGCTGGGGAACAGTCTCTCTCTGCTGAGTAGGGAAAGTGTTTTGCTGGGGTCTGGGGAAAGGTCCTGAGATGTGGGGCCAGTGAGACTTGCCATAACTGAAGAAAATGTGCATTAAGTGGGGCGTTTCAAGTTGAATGAGGGGTGCAGGATGAGCAGCTACTGCCTTTCTAGGATTATTGACAAACCTACTTGGAGTAGAGGGTAGCCATTAGCTCTTCAAAGGTCAAACAGATATTAATTCAACATCATTTTCCAGTTAAGTAGCAGGACCCACTGAGATCACCCGGTGTGGCCAAGGTGAAGTGCATTGGCTTGAGCAGTGCTTTTGCCCTCCGGCTACGTTAGGCAGTTGCTGTGGGCTTTTCTTGTAGGACTGGACGCCTGTACAACTAAGACTTCATGATGCAGTACAGAGTTAATGTAGAAAGTATAAAAAGAATGATGTAAGATGCACTGCACCTCCAGTGAAGCAGCTACAAAATTTCATATTGAAAAATAGATGAGTACAGTGTAGATTGTGAAAATAAAAATTATATCATCCTATTTGCAGTACTATTTCCAGGTGAAAGATCCTGGGCAGAGTGGCAGTGGACACAAATGGCTGGTTAGGGTCTTTTGCACCATTGGAGGCCCCCAGGCCTTCAGCAGATGGTGTAACAAACATGATCCTCCTCACTGTGTCTTTGACCACTCTGGAACTCTGCTGTCCAAAATATACAAAGTAACTCTCCCGGCCTCAGAATTCACATTTTATGTCCTGGGTTCTGCTGGCTTTCCTCTCTGTTTCATGGTGTAGTTCTTCCTGATAGCGTCTCAGGATGCCTTCCCAGAGGATGATGTGAGCCTGGGCCTCTACTTCCAGGGGCCTTGACCCAACCTCCACCCACAGGGTCTGCTGGGAACTCAAATGGTTGATTTTGACATGTTCTTCTACAAGCCACTGTGGCATTTCCCTCCAAAGATGAGCTGAGACAGCTGGTATTTCAAGCAATGTAGAAGATTTAACATACATGGAAATGATAAAATCATTAAAAGATTTTAAAAGACAATCAACATTCTTTTTCTCTCTCTCTCTCTCTGGTGTATCTCAGTAGGTATTCATTTTTAAAAATAAAATCTGAGTGTTTATTGAACAATTTTTGTTGCTACATTTTGGGTGAAGATGTTTTGGCTGACACGTTTTCTCTTCAGATCCAGTTGGACACGGTCCTTCAGTGACTTTTGGCTCCAATTACAGTGGAATGTGCCTGTGAGTTGTCTAAACAGCTGCTATGTCCTTGCTAAGGTTAGCTGCTCTTGAGAGTCAGGGGAGTTAGAGATCTTTAGCAAAAGTGAGTGAGAAGGTGCCATATTTGTCTACATAATTAAGAATGAGGTGTGCTGAAATGGGTCTGAATTTCACAGTGCTTGAATGAAATTGAAAGGAGAGCAATTAATTTGGCATTAGCATATTTCTGCTTCAAAGGGGGAATGAAGCTTTTCACTGAAACCACTTCAGACAAGTCTAGAATTCTCTAGAAGAACAGAGTCCTATCTGCTAACGGACAAATATTGAACACACCTGTAGAGTTTAATATTAACCATGGATAATATTTTTCCATCTTATTCACTTCCAACCTTGTAAACTTATGAAACTCTATTCCTTTTCCATAGTTTCCTAAAAGCAAAATAGGAAAAAAAAAATAAAGAAATATTTAAAATTTGATTTTCTATTTTCTCTTCAACTCACATTGTTGGTAAACCCCAAAACAACTCTATTTAATTTAATTATATATAAATAATAAACATGTAAACAAATGAACTGTAGACAATTAAGACATATTTTGGTGAAAAACCAAAACAAAACATTAAGACTTGCTCTGACCTAGACTTTAATGGGAAAGATTTTCAAGAGAAATTTGAGGGGAAAAATAAAGAAAAAATAATGAAGTTTTAGTAGAAAAATGATCTGTGCTGAGTGGGAACAGTAGAGGGAGGCCTAGTGAACTGCAAAAGTCACTCTCCCCACAGCTCTGTCACAACAGAGTGGCTGGCTTGGAGAACTAAGTTCTGAGGCTGCTGCTTTACTTATATTTTATTTTTGCAAACTGCAACAAACAACATTTAATCACATGCATTCCACTCAGGAAGCATCACGTCTACCTTCATATAAAGAAATAATTCACCCAAGTGTATATAATTTTTTCAGCATCAGAAACTATGGGACCGATAGGCTTGAAGTATCATCAGCAAATTCATTTGAACACTAAGCTTTAGATCAGAAAATAATGGGACTAAACATGTTGGTGATTATTTTTAAACATCACAAAAACCTACACTGTGTTGACAAATGAGCTTAGTAGTAGGACAAATGAAGAGAAATGAAGGAATTATGACACATACACATATTTTATTACAGATAATAACATTTGTTATGTCTGATGAATAAAGAGATCACCACAAAGGCCTATCTCAAAACTAGTGGTGCATTTTCAAACACCCCATGATACCCACCACATTGACAGAAGCCACAGTGATAATAGTGGTCCAAGAGATTCATGGAGAACTTTTTGTGTCAAATACTGCATTCAACACTTAAAGGGTGTTTTATTTAACTTCTTCCTTAGGATTGGTGTGATTACTAGGTCACAAAACAACTGCTAAAGACTTAGAGGTGCAGTGAAGTTGGCACGCCGCTGTTCTAGGATGGAGTCATCACACCTTCAAAATGAAATGCAACTATGTGAATGTCTTATAATAAATCTATCCCTATGATGATGTCCAGCTCCATCTGTCCAAGACAAAAAATTTAGTTTATATTTAATTCTTCTTAATATATAGCTCTGCATTTATTGCTTTCTGCAAATTCTCTAATGACTTATTGATTCCTGTAAAAAATAACCTGCAGTGAAGAAAAACTATGAAACTGCTTAGATTGGTGACCAGCTCTGTTATTCCTTGGTCAGCCGGCTTTATTATGGTGATAAAGCTTCACGTTTGCTTTCCAAATATCTATACTGCCTTACCCTTAGCTAATGATGTTTACACCTATCTTAGTTCCTTTTGAGAGTCATGCCCACGTTCCAAATATTATTCTCGCACTATGAGAGCTGGTGAGCTTTGTATGGAGCCTCACATATCCTGCTCAACTTTCATTGGGCATGATTTGTTTCTTTAAACTTTGTATGCCTTTTAAGTCTTCAAAGCTAGGAAAGCTTTCTTCAGCCAGGTTTTATGTGTTTCTAGAACAGAGTAGGTGGCTTCAGAAGACTCAACAGTTGAGAACATTGGCCCAGGAGTCCCTGCCACTGTCCCACTTCTGACTCATTGTGGATTTCTTTAGGAGAATTGGGTCCTTAAGACTTTGAATCCCTTACCAATAACAAAAATTAACAGCCCTTAAAGCTTTGACCTGCCTTTATATCTTGGTCCCTGTTCTGATGTATTCCAATTATTAAGTCTGTATCAATCAGCTTTGTATTGCTGGGAAAAAATACCTGACACATACAACTCAAAAGAGAAGGCTTTTCTTTGGCTTATGGGCTCAGTCTATGGTCAGAAGGGTCTAAGTAGAAGGATGCAGCAAAGGAAAGCTCTTCATGTTGGGTAGGTAGGAAGCAGATGATGGGAAAAGATGGTGCGCAGGGGTCCAGGGTCAGCCATAGTCTCCTAGCTCATGCCCTTGTAATTCCCATTGAGTGGCATGCTCTGCTAAGCTAGGAGGCTCTTGAACTTACCAAACTAGCAGTTGCTGTTAAGTAGCGCAGTCAGTGCATTTCCCCTGATGTTAGAAGCTATGTCCTTCTGACACACTTCTGTCCTGGCTCACTGGGCATTGACATTCCTGGTTACTGCTTGAAGTTTTAGTAAAGACTACAGTGTGGTGATTATCCTCAGTGCTGGCATGTGAAGTGGTCCTATCACCAGAGCCCAGTCACACTGGGAGAAAAGTATCTCTTGTTAATGTGTTCCTTGGGCCTATTTCTAGTTTGAACAAATATCCAAAACAGATATCTTTCCTTTTCCTAACTCTACCTTTACCTCATGTAGCTTCCTATCCCTTCAAATATGGTTTAGTTAAACCAGCAAATAATCCCAAAAGACAAATAAACCCCAAAGGCAAACAAACCAGAGAACAAAACCCACGCACACATTTCTGTGATTTATTTATTTAACATATTAATTTTATTTTATCAAATCTATGAAGATTAGATTTAGTACCCAAAATATGAATACATTTGATCCTCTTGTGTTTTGAAGAAAATCATGGTTCCTGAAAGTACTGGCAGACACGTGAAAGTATTTGGATACCCGAGGCTGAAGTGTTCTTTAGTAAGTGATTTATGTTTCTTAAAATTTGTCCCAGAATCATGTAATGAGTGCTGCACTATGTTTGCATTTGGAGAACTCCCACTCTTGTGGCCTTTTCTTCTTGGTCTCCCTGATTCACAAACCCACACCTACAGCCAGCCACAGCCCTTGCTGGTGTATTTGCCTGGGATGCGCTCACCGAGACAAGCCACCGCTGTTTGGATGTGAAGGAGAAGACTGATTATGGACCCACTGGGAGAATAATAATTTCATTGGAAACATCGCATTTTGTGAGTTTCTGCACATAAGAAAATATGTGCAGAAAAGGAAGAGAGGCAGGTAGGAAGGAAGGGAGGAAGGAAGGGAAGAAAGGAAAGATAACAGAGGAAGGGGAGGATGTGCTGTTAGCCTGAGGATACATCTCTTTCTTTAACACAGCAAAACCCCTACTGATAATGTCTCTAAAATCCTCTCTCTCACTCATTTGTTCTTCCCATGCTTTTGTGTTGTTTTATTTAGATCCAAAGGATTCGACTAATTATTACATGATGGGAATGAGATAAGTTCTCTGAAATATATATATTGCAGGATTGGGGACTGAACTGAGGCCCTTGCACTTGCCAGGAAAGCATTTATTCCACTGAGCCATCTCCCTTGCCCCTCTTTGAATATATTTTTATTTCCTTAATTCATTTTTATATCTGTCTAAAATTGATAACATAGAAGCAAAGCATTTATGCAGAAGACTACTCTGCTTGATCTCTACTGCCCGAGCCTCCACTGGTGACTCCTGTCTCTTCTCTCTTGCTCAGAGTAATCCTAAATTCTCAGCTCACTCTCTCCTTAATTCTTTTTTCTTCTTCACGATGACTGTAACCATATCTATCATGATCTTTCTCTTTCATTTCTAATGGTCTTTTTGTTAAACTATTTGTGTGTTCTTTTCATGCTAATATCTAAACTTCTTTTTCCCGCTAAAATACCAGAGCTTTCACACTATTCCTACTCCTTTTGAATTTCTTTTTAGTGAGACAGTCTGGATAAGTTGCTGAGTTGTCTGGGTTGGATTTGAAGTCTGTCTCAGTCCCCCCAGAGAGCTTGTATTACAGGTGTGCACCCCCCACTCAGAAAACCTGACCTTCCTAGTGGCTAGCTCTCTTCTGTCGTAACACATGCACATCCTGTACTGGCTTTTGAGAAGACTGAGATACAGTGACCACCTTTTTTTTTTTTTTTTTTTTTTTTTTCTAAATCAGGGCACTTTTGAGAGAGGAAAGTATCAGCTATTCCACAGCACACATCTAATCACAGTTGTCTTGACCTAAAACTGGACAAATTTTTTCCTGCTCTCTCCCCCTTCCCCCTTTTCTTCTTCTCTTGCTATTTTCTATAGGGAATCTCTCTCTCTCTCTCTCTCTCTCTCTCTCTCTCTCTCTCTCTCTCTCTCTCTCTCTCCAAGATGAACCCTGAATGAACCCTGAATCATCAGTCAACAGGTACTGTAAATTGTTGACACAAGAACAGTCCAATGCTGCATTCACTTTCTACTCTGAGATTCTTCTGTAAAGGAGAGGAATAGAGTTGTGGGTGTCATTTTAGATATCCTATAATGTTACTACCATAGGAATTGGGTTAATATAGTGGTCCAAACAACTCAGAGATATGTTCCTAACATACAAAGGTCTAAGTTAATGTGGTGGTTCTGCTTTGAGAAGCTTTCCTAATTCAACTTTTTCTCTCATGGTGTTATCTTCTCCACAAGGCCAAGATGACATCCCTCTGCATCTCCCTTCCATCCACTCAGGAAGGGAAAGAACATATTCCATCATCTCACAAGAACTACCGCCAGTCATTGCCCTTCCCTCCATATCCCTTTGGCCATAAATTAGGCACATAACTTCCACCAACTTGCAGGAAGTCTGAGATTTGCAGTGTTTTCTTTGAGAAGCCTTGCACACAGCTAAAACGGGGTAATTATGTTATTGAGAGAAAGTAGGAAGAAACAACCACATCTGGTGCACTTAGTGATGGGATTATCACTACCACTAAAAGTTACTAGTCCAGTATAGAAGGTTCGTATGCTATGAGAAAAGCAAGCACAGGTATAAACGACATCAGTTTTGCTGGACCTGTGATACTCCATCATCAGAGAGCATATTCATAGAGGCACACAGTTCATGTGGCTGTTTTTGGTAACTGTACTCTGTATTTTGTGGTCTTCAAGTTACTGCATTGTGATATAACCTACATGCACATATAGGAATATTATTTCTTTAAGTCCAAAGTTTCAATCCAGAAGCATTCAACTTGTTATGTACATGTATGGGTGTGCCAAAATGAAACTCATTACTCTATATGATCAATATGAATGAATAAAAAGATGTAAAAATACAAATAATGAAGATCTTCCCAATCATTCAACCTTCATTGTTAGTATTTTGGTGAATTATTCAGAAAACTTCCCAGATCTACCATTCATTTCTTTACCAGCACATTTTATTTAACTTAACTACAAAATCTCATGTTATTTTCAAGATCTATACTTTTTGGGACACCTTTGGTTTTTGTATGTTCTATATTATAACTTAGAGTTTAAAGCAAGATTTCCAAAATTCTAAAACTCTGTTGGGCTGAATTGTTTTATGACCTTTCCAAACTTTCTTGGGAAGCATAGTCTCATTTGACCATTAAAACTCTGACCTAATTAAGTTTTATTAGATTAAAATCGATAGGTACTTGATTACTTCTTAGAATGAGATAATTTTCTATAGGCCTGCAACTTTAAACCCCTGTTAATTCGCAAATATATATATATATATATTCTGGATGGTGTATGAGCTACATTCCCGAGTTTGAGCAAATCATTGTGCTAATGTTCTCCAGGTTATAATGTTCATTTAAAAAAACCTTCCCCATTGTCCCAGGAGAGTCAAGAGAAATGCTTCCACGCTTTGTTTGTGGTCACTTAAATAATAGGAGAGCTCCCCCTACTGATTGACATTGGGGAGTGATGGAGGAGGGGCTAATCTTGGGCCTTTGCTCTTGATAGCTTCACTAATGTTCAGCACAGACCAAGATGAAAATCAAAAGGAAGGCTGTTTGACATTGGCTTTTGAAATACTTAAAAACATCAGCATTTGTCAAGTGGAAAGATTTTCATTTCAAAGATCTAGCAGGTTATTATTATTCCAAGCAGTGGAGAGTTAAAAAAGGTTGAACAACTAACTATAATAACAGTGGTATCTAAATGTGGGAAGCGATTAGGTTTTATTGTTTGTTTTGCATAAAACTATATTATCTAATTTTGTTTTGGGTTTATTTAAGAAATGTAAGCTAATTAGACCATGCAAGTCACTTTGTTTTTGGAAAATTAATCAAGCTTTTCTGGCCTTACCCCATTACAGGGCCAAGCTCCCAGCCCACACAGTTCTTCTGCAGATATGTAGGAGGTGAGCCTGTCTCACACTGAACTGTCAGATACTTCCGTCATGTGAAGAATGGAGTTTAGTAATGTGGCGTTTGAAAGCTTGTTGAAGTTGTAAAATGTTGGATTCTATTTTTATTAAATCACTTAAACTTTCAACATTGTGAAAAAGATTTATTTAACATACTTTATGCAAGCCATTTTCAACGCATATTTTTGGAAAAAAAATACAGCAAAAGACATTTCTATAACTAAAGTTATTGTCCTGAGGGACAAAATAAACGAGTTAACTGTTGAAATTCTCTGGTTTCATCAGACTATCCCTAGAAACATTTAAGGTTTTATATTTTTAGCATTATGAGGAAGCTCTTCCCATCTCCTTCAAATCGAACAGATATAAATATTATTTATTATTTGGGAATATTGTATAGTGTCTATTTGAATTGTAAAGGCTATCTAGAAATATGTTTTACTGTAAGTACTCTATGTTAGGAAACCAAACTCTGCACCCAGAGAGACACGTAATGCAGTAAGCTTGAGAAAAATGCCTGCTCTCTGGAAAGAGGAGCTGTTTTCAGTAACCTCTTTTTCATATCTAAATTCCTTTTGAATGTGTTCCTGAGGTGTAATTTGCAACCCATGAAATTCTCCCATTCAAAACGTATATGGTTCGATGCTTTCATTATATGGACAGACTTAAGTAACAATTAGCACGACCTAATTTTACAAGATTTTCATCACCACCACCCAAATAAGCCTTGTACCCATTAGCAGTCGTTTCCTCTCCCTTCACTTCTTTCAGCTCCAGAAATCTATGGATCTTCTTTGGTTTGTATATATTCACCTACTCTGGACATTTCATGTAAGTGGAATCGTAATATTTGATCTCTGGCAGCCTGCTGTTTTGTAGTATAATGTTTAAAACTTACCTTTTCTGTGTGTTGCTCAATAGCATTTTATTACATGAGCATATGACATTTCATTTATTCATTCATTACCTGGTTAATATATGGATTGTGTCTACTTTTGGCTATTGTAGATAATCACTGCTATGAAAATTCATGCGTGGTTTTTGAGGTGTGTGTCCTGCTAGCCTACAACTATTTACCTAGGAGAGAAATTTCTTGGACATATTATGTTTTTACATTTAATGTTTTGAGGAACTGCCAAAATGTTTTTTGGTCAATCTGCATCACTTTACATTTACCATCAAAATTGGTAGGACTGAGCAGACATGGTGGTGCATGCCTGCAATCCCAGTACTCGGGAAGATGAGGCAGGAACATCTCTGTGAGTTTGAGACCAGCCTCAAAGTGAGCTCAAGGCTAGCCTGAACAGCAAAGCAAGACCTGGTCTCAAAAAGACACACACACACACACACACAAGTTGGTAGGACTGGATAGGACCTTTAGTGCTAAATTAAACAGAAGTAGTGAGAGCAGGGTATTCTTGTGTTGTTGAAAAAAAAAATAATGTTAGCTATCACCTTGCCATATGCCATAAAGTAAAAAGAAAAAAAGTAAAAAAAAAAAAAAAAAAAAAAAAAAAAAAAAAAAAAAAAAAAAAAAAAAAAAAAAA
>PVKA01050795.1:0-12534 GCA_004027165.1 Ctenomys sociabilis
AGCCTGATCCTATTTCCTTGTATTGTTATGTACAGAGCTGGCTAGGACTTCTGTTTATCCTTCAATTGGCCTTAAGCAATGTGTATTGGTCTAGCTGAAGTGCTGGTGAGTCTTTGAAGGTGGCAAGTGTGTTTCCCTGGTAAGCCTGCTGCTCCTTAACGTGAGCCGGGTAGAGACAGGATGGTAGAGCTAATGCTCCGCGCTGCCAGCTGGGATCAAGCCTCCAGATAAAGGCTATGACTTCCGGGGGCTTGAAAGACTACATCAAAGCTGAAGCCCTAGACTGCCCAAAACATTAAATACTATATAATGCAGATTACTGTCTTTGCATATCCTCTCTGCATATGGCAGAGGTAAATGTAGGCCAGGCACCTAGCTCAGCTCACAGTAGTCACCTACTTCCCACAATTCTCAGTCAATCCTCAAGCCACTCCCCCACTGAATAAAAAGGGTGAGGCCCTGGGTTGCTCTCTTGGTTCCGGAAACCATGTCATGGCAGGACTTAGAGCCCCTAGACTCCCCAATGATTAAAAATACAATTTAGTGTCGCTGTGGGTTGCATGGAAAGTGGTAGATTGGAATCAACTTGATGGGATTCCAATAACGTAACTTTGGTATTACAAATATTGGTTTCTTGGGCTGAGATGAGGACCAGAAAGCGTCTCTTGCACCACTTGAATCATATTTTACAGAATTTAAATATTTTTTACAGGTAGGTAGAATCTGAGACAGTAAACAGCTCAATGATTGCCTAAGGCTCAGAAAGAGGAAACAGGAAAGGATATGTGGGACTTCAGGGGATCTTTTTAAATCAAATATTATTGTGCATTTTATTTATTTATTTATTTATTTATTTATTTATTTATTTATTTATTTATTTATTTGTCTTTTTTTGAGACAGGTCTCACTATGCAGTTCAGGCTGGCCTTAAGCTCACTTTGTAGCTCAGGCTGGTCTTGAACTCATAACAATCCTGTCTCAGCTTCCCGAGAGCTGGGATTACAGGCATGCACCACCTATGCCTGGATCTTATTTTGCATTTTAGCTATTTATAGTGATTGCATTCATCACAGAGAATCCGAACTTCTACATGATACGATTTGATCGCTTTCTTTCCCGTTCCCCTCCCCTCCGTCAAGCCCTCTTCCAGTCCCCATTTGCAAAAGCTTTGTTTCCATTTTTTCCTTCTTTACTCATGTTTTCTTACTTTTCCCTTCTTATATTTCCCTCTCTCCTCTCTGTTGTTCCCTTCCCCATTTGAATATTTTCTGCCTACTGCCCAATACTTAATATGCATTTGAGTCCTTACTTATACTTTTGGTTTCTTACACCTGAGAGACAGTGTGGTATTTACACCTGTGTGTCTGATTGATTTCACTACTTAGAGTACTTAGAGTACGGACCCAGGGCACTGAAATGCTTGTGTGGCAGGTGCATGACCAGGACTTTTGTCAAAATCTATTGGATGTACAGCACAAATAATAAATTATTAACAATGCATCAATAAAGGCTTGCAATTTGTAATGGATGTTCTATAGTAATGCAAGATGTTAGCAACAGGAAAAGCATGGGGGACACAGGACTCAAGACAGAGAGAGTAGATGCAGGTTTTCTACATCTGCTCTGTTTTCCCTGTAAACCTAAATCTGCTTGAAAAATTAATTATTGATTCATTTAAAGTTTTGAGATATGGCCTACCCCCTGTGATTTGTAAGGAATTCAGTTCAAATGCAAAACTAAAACTAGGCTGAAAATAAAAGAATAGGAGAAGACAGTATGTACAAACAGTAGTCAGAAAGAAGCCTGAAGTAGGAGACATGGGGAGGGACATATTGATGCAAATGCCACTCTACCGCAGAGATACAGTAGTTGCTATTGCAGACACTTATCCCAGGGAAAGGAAGAAAAATGGAGAACTTTGCTCCTCTGATGTCGTACTGGTCACCCAGAACCCACATGGTGAAATGAACCCAGTGCTATACACACAACACTGTGCCAACTGAAGTTACACAGGATGAAATGACGGGGTGAGCAGTAGGAAGTTCATGGGACTTCTCCAAAAAGTTACAACTATCTCAGAAGAAAATCTTACCAAAAATGATGCTAGTTGATAAAATGTTTTTGTTTGTTTGTATTTAGGACAGGGCATACAGGGTGTGCAGGGTCTCACTGCAGAGATTGGACTCATAGTGATCCTCCGGTTTACAGCCTCCCAAGTGCTGGGATTGCAGGTGCATGCCACCATGCCCAGTCTTACTGGCTGTCTCAGCATGCCTGGAGGGCGGGACTGGCTCAATGAGTCACAGGATGATAAAAAGATTTTTTTTAAAGTGCGATTTATGGCTTCTGGGCTGATTTTGTCTCCAGTGCTCTGCCAGCTGCTGCTGCATGATCCTGGAGGACTTCCTTAAAGCTGCTCTCTGTGGACCCTGCCAGCTGTCACCCAGCGATTCCTGGTGACTGTCTATAAGCCTTGCCAGCTGTGCCAGCTGTGCCCTCCAGGCTTTTGCTAGACACTTCAAAGGAGCCCCTTGCAGGTGGTTCCAAGTATCAGCTTTTCTTGAAAATGTTTCTTTCACTTAAGTGAATGTAGTTTGTGAAGTATCTAAGAGATAAAATTTGACTCTTAATTATGTTTTAAAGGAATTTAAAATATAAGTTTAAATGTTTGTTTTCCTTCCTTTAGCTTGTTTATTAGTTAAATTTCTCAAAAGAGAGACAAGAAGGAAGGCATTAAGAAGACATGAGCCAGGCGTGGTGGCGCAGGCCTGTAATCCCAGCACTCGGGAGGCTGAGGCAGGAGGATTGTTGTGAGTTCAAGACTTGAGACCAGCCTGAGCTACAAAGTAAGCTTAAGGCCAGCCTGAACTGCGTAGTGAGACCCTGTCTCAAAAAAGATTTTAAAGAAAAAGGTTGAGGTTCAGGTGACATGTGGGGAGCTGAGTGATGGGCTACTCAGAATGGCTGGGCCTGTAGTGCAGGATAGCTGGCAACCCAGAGCATGCGCGGCTGCCCACAGAACAAGGAGCAAGGCTGGAGCAATTTCACACTGGTTCAGCTGACTGATTCTGTCAAATACTCCAAATGCTAGCACTCACACAAATCACCAAGGAAATTTAAATCATAGCAATGTTTATGTCCTATCACAGACCATGGAAATCAGAATTTCGGACTTAATGTGTCCAAGATTATGTCCATATCTGTGCATACATACTTATATATCAGATTTCACGTCTGCCAGTGATATAAATAATATATTAATAAGGATTGTGAAGAAAACTAAGATTAAAAAAGTGAAGAAGAAATATCTATACATGTGTGTCGTTTGGAGAGGTTGCAAGTTAAAGCTGTAGTTCTGCAGTACCTGCTTGCTCTTGCCAGCCCTTTCCTTTTTTTGCTTCAGGACATTCTCAACACAATACACAACCCTCAGAAGAGGAAGCTTCTAATATGTCAAAGTCAGCTTGCATTTAGAAAGCCAACATTGTCCACACCAGGAGCTTGTCTTGAGAGTAAATATTTAGAAATCTAGATAATTAAGCCTGATGGCTCTCTCATAGATAAAATGAGCTGGAAAGAGAGTGACTCATTAGAATTATTGTTTGCATTGGGCATTCTGCACTAATGTATTTGTTCCGTGGTTCAGAATATTACTTCCCTAAAGATTAAGAGATCCTGAAAGAACAATGTTCTTTTTTATGTATTTACTACAGGGTCTATTGGGCCTCACTACATAGATCACACTTGTAGTGATTCTCCTGGGTTGTTTTTTTTTTTTTTGTTTTGTTTTTTTTGTATTTTATGGAAGGGTCTACAGGGTGTTCCAGGTCTCACTACTAAATATATCCACCTGTTTACAGCCTTCAGAGAGCTGGGATGACAGGCACACACCACCATGTCTAGTCTCAGTTGCTATCCCAGCATGCCCTGGGGCCATGGTCAGCATGGCTGGCCAGGAATTGAACCCTAGCCCCTGCGCCTGCCTAAGCAGCCACTTTATCTGGTGAGCTATCTGGTCTGCCCACCAATGTTCATTTTGAGTACATTGTTTTCTTTTTACATTGAAAATGTAGCCAGGCGTGGTGGTGCAGGCCCGTAATCCCAGCACTTGGGAGGCTGAGGCAGGAGGATTGTTGTGAGTTTGAGACCAGCCCGAGCTACAAAGTGAGCTTAAGGCCAGCCTGAACTGCATAGTGAGACCCAGTCTCAAAAAAGAAAGAAACTGTATCACCTTTTGTTATTCATGCATTGGACAATATTGAGGGAAAAAAAATAGAAATGAAAATCATCTCACTGTTAATATTTTGGTTTGCATTCACATCATGCTTTTATCCATATATACACATAAAATGGCTGGGAAGAGGAGTAGGGAGATGGCTCAGTGGAAAAAGCACTTCTCTGGAAAGTCTGAGTTTAATCCCCTCAGTTCTGCAAAAAAAAAAAAAAAAATGCTGGGAAGGCTATGTACATAATATATTACTTATACATGTATACATGTAGACACGTACACTACATGCTATATATTGTATCCTAGATAGTTTATGTGAAAGTTAAATAAGATCCTTGGAAAATGGAGTGGATGCTCTGGTATGGTTTTCCTCCTTCGCTTTCCCCACACCCGGCCATCACCCAGCTCTGAGTACACCTGAGGCCTGGAATTCCAGCTCCCACTCTCAGATGGTCATTACTGTATCCCCTCCTCCTCTCTCCCTGGATTCTCTTGTGCACTGCTTCCCCACCTCGCTGGTGTGGCTGTCCTGGGAGCGTCCCTGTTTCTTCTCCCACCCACCTTGTTCTCTTTTACTTCCTTCCCTGTTCTGCCAGATACCGCAGCCCTTCTATGGCTCCCCGCGGCCGCATTTCTATCCTGCAAGCAGGCACTTCCCTAACCGCAGCTACCCTTTCCCCATTCTTCTCAGACCTGCTCTCTGACCACTGCCATCACCTCAGTCTCAGAGGGTCTCTAGGAATGTTGGAAGCTCTAGGTTTAGGACTTCTGTCATCCTGGTAGCAACCATTTCAACTGCTCTGCTCTCCTTAACCCCCTTTCCAGCTTTTCTGCATTCCCTCGACAGATGGCTTTTCTTTCTGCTTCCCAGAGAATATTATATACACCTCAGACAGCAACACCTTGACTTCCTTCAGTATCTCAGACATAATCGCTTCTTGGCCTTTTGGCTAAGATGAAGTGTAGCATCTCAGATATAAATTTATAAACTACAAGCTACAATTGAAAAATACAATGTTTAAATTTCAAAATATTATGGTAAAAGATATATTGCTATCAATTGTGCCCCCCATACTTCCCCTTGTTTAAAACACGCTTATCCCGTTGTTTTTGCCTCTTTTAGAAGCAGTTCAGGAAGTACTCTTTCATGAGAGTCTTCTTTTTATTTTTTATTTTTGAGACAGAGTCTTGCTGTGCAGTTTAGGCTGCCCTTGAGCTCATTTTGCAGCCCCGGGTGTTCTCAAACTCTCATTGATCCCCCTGCCTCAGCTTCCCAGGTGCTGAGATTACAGGTATGTGCCATCACCCTCAGCATTCAAGACTGTCTTTAATCGTGCTGTCATGGCTCCCTCAATGTCCTCGATCAATGCAACATTTGTACCTTTTGTGGTCACTATGACTCTGGGGGAGAACCAGAGGATACGTGGTGCCCAATGGGGTGAATAAGGTAGATAAGGGAACTCTGCAGTGGTTTCATTTGACAGAAGTTACTGTAAACATTTTGAATCAACTTAGGACATTGGAACAATCACAAAAAGACACTCAGGAATACAGACCTGCAGAACTGTTCAAAAAGTGGCAAGGACAGTGGGGTGAGTGTGAACGAGAGGAGTGGGAACAGTGACAACGTGATTCCACTGTAGTTCTCATTAAAACTGAAACATTCACTGCATGTTCTGATCACACCACATGCTTACTTCCATCTCACCTTCTGTTTCCTTCTTCACTGTAGAAGCAACTCTTCTGTTAAGACTATGCCCTCTCCTCCTGCGTGAGCTCTTGTACTCTAGGTCCCCCGTTTATACCAAAGGCTCCAAATCTGGCTTTGTGTTAGGAACCCCCTCTCCTGCCCAGGGAGATTTCAACAAAGCACCTATGCTTCACTCCAGAGTAATAAAATCAGAGTATTTATCAGCGGTATCTGGCCTTATGGTTGTTTTGTTGCTGCTTTTCACAGGTGGTATCATTTTTGGCTGTGGTGGAGTTACTGACTTAGCCACACGAATGTGTTTTATTCTTTGATTTGCAGGGACCATTTCCTTCTTGCCTCCTCCACTTTCCAAGTAAACTTCTGGAAACAGTTACCTGTGCTCACAGTCTTTTCACCAGTTTCCTCTAATTCAGTTCCACTGTTGGCTTCCAGCTCTCTGAATTCCACATGTGTCTGCCTCCTAAAATGCAGAGCCCTTCATTTTGGTTTGCACTTGACCTGTTTGCCCTGCTAGACCCCTGTGAGGCTGCTATCATCAAGAAAGGCTGCATTTGTTTGGCAGCTCTCCTTCTGCTTTGGCTTTGCTTCCCTCTTGCTGCTAGCCATAGCGTCCACCTGGTCGACCTCTTACTCTGTCTGCTTCTTGGGTTCTAACCTACTTCCTCATTGTCTGCCATGCCTTCCACTGCCTCCCTAACCTGGTGCCAGCCAAGTATCCCTAAGCTGCAGACCTTAGAGCCAAATGCCTTCTGAACAGCTGTATTGTTAAAAAAAAAAAAAAAAAAAAAAAGTTTGCCTCTAAAATAAGCCAATGCACCTGGTGTTTAGAAAGTTAAATGTGTTAATACAATGATAAGTTTTTTAAGTGTTACTGAGAAAATACTGGTCCCTTTCAGGTGTGGGTCCTCAACACCTTACTCAAACAACTCCTTGAAGTTTACTCTGGAAGTTTACTAAGGAGTGTCATTCTTTCTATTGCTGAGAGCCCTACTAAGAACTAACAAGGGCTTCCCTTCCCTAAGTAAACACCCTCTCCTGCTCATACCAAGTAATTGGGGAGGGAGTATTAAATGATTCCTATATATATAGAAGACAGCCTTGAATGCCTGTGTGCTAAGAGTCTGTACAGCTTACAGTGTCTGCCACAATGTTGACATCACTGTATTGTGCATGTAAGATTGACTAGAGAATAACAGAAAGAAAGAAAAAAAAAGAAAAGAACAGGGAACCTTTGAAACTTGAGCATAGGGGGGCCAGGGAGATAGCTCAGTAGGATAAGCACTTCCTTGGCAAGGGTCAGAGTTCAATCCCAAGTTCTGAAAAAAAAAAAAAAAAAAAAGATACTTGAGCATAGAGAAGAGCATGGATAGAGTATGGGTGGTATTAGCTTTGACCGGCTTTAGCCTTAGCTATGGTGCTCTGAAAGGATGGATAGAAGGTAGAGAGTTCTGCTTTCACATCTAAAACTATTGATTTGGCTCAGTCAGAGCTGCCTGGACATTTGCAGAAACCTAGCGCTCTACTTTCCAGGTCATACAGGGGAAAACCAGGGCAGGGCCAGAGTCCTGTGTGTACGAAGAACAGACAGATGTGAGTAGGCCTTAAGGAGAGTCAATGTATTTACCCTTGGGGTGGAGGATATCTGATACTGCCAGATGTACTGGAATGGATGAGAGTAAAAACCCTCTGTGCTGGGAGTGGGTTTGAGATCACAGCACAGGCTCACTGAAGTATTATTGGCTGGGGCTCCATGGAGACACACCTAATCCTCCTGTGAGCCCATGGAACTCCTGCTCTCAGGGATCTTGCCTGGCACACTGGCCTGTATGTGCAAGGTAAGAAGAGTTCACCAAGCCATATAGCTAGATGTTCTAGGAACATTTCCAAACAAAAACATGGTGTGTTACGTAAAGGATTAATATAAAAGTAATGTGATGAGTTAATGTAAAATTAAATGTCAAAAATTACTCTGCTCAACTTTCAGTGACCCTGCTTCCTGCAAGGAGACTGCAAGGAGGCTTGGTGTACCACTGATAAATCATCAATAGACTGGGAGTACCCAGGAAACAATGCTCCCAGAAAAAATGTACGCTGAGTAATGGTACAGTCCCTAAAGGTACTGTTCTGTTAAATGACAAATTTGTTTGCCAAAGAGGATGCAGTTTCTACCTTTAAAACTTCTCTACTTTTAAGGCTCCTGGCCGTTTGTCTGCTCCTGCATGAGTATGGTCAAGTGGTCTGGGGCCCGGTAATAAAAGGCTCATATTTAAATTTTATTTTGGACTCAGGTCTGGTTTCTATGTTGAGAACCCGTAACATCTGGGGTTCGTGTGGGATCCCATTAACTGGGATCAAATAGAAACCAGTCTTTTTTGGAAAAGTGTAATCTGGAGAAATTCTTCAGCCCTGGACTTGCACAGGTTCCCAAAAAGTTTTCAAATTCTTTATTGATTTGGACAACAGGAGCCGCTGGGAACCTCTTGCTGGTAAGAGTAGTTTTGTTCTGTTGGGTGCCCCTTTGTGAGTCACAGGAGTTGGATGCAACATAAGCCCCCTGGACTCTGCTCCCCTCCACGATGGTGGATTGGAGCATTACATTTGTCTTTGGTTTGGTTTTTCTGTGTCCCTCTCTGGTGGTTGTGTTGTTTGTAATTATAGGTCAGACCACTTCTGCTTCTTTGTTGCTATTGCAATGTATTCTTAACTATTTCCAATATTTAAAAAAAAATTAATAGATTGCAAATTGAAAATAAATTATTCACAAATATAACTGAATATAACAATAAAAATGGTCCAAAATAAAAATGAAGAATTTACAGATCAGTTATAATGGATCAATATGTCAAAACCAAGAAACCTATACTCATATAATTAGAATTCTCAAAGTAGAAAGGAGTAGGCAATAAATATTTAAAGATTTAAAATTTCTGAATTTAGTTCAACTTATAATACTACATATCCAAGAAAAATGAACCTTTTGCAGAAGAAAATTAAATAAAATCATACAAGATACACAAAAACCAAATTGTCCAAAACTTATTATAAAGAAAAAAAATGATTAACCCATATACATAAAAAATATTAGCTATGGAAGAACAAAATTATATAGCATCTTATTCCACATTAGAAAGAAAAAAAAGGGATCAAGTGTGTAAGAAACTAGATTAATTAAAGGACTGAAAGAAAGAAAAAGATCTATCCTCTTTGAATTTTATACTTAGCAAACCTACCTTTGAAAACTCAAAGTAAAACATTTCTAGTTATACAAACTTGAAATATTTTAATACCTCCAGATGTAGCATATAGGAAATAACAAACAGCATAATTCAAAAGGCATGAGAAGTTGCAGTATGCTCCTGGATGAGCAATAAAGAGCTCTCAAAGTTATAGTTATGCAGGACTATACAAAATACATTAGATGAACCCTTATTTAAAAGGTCATTGAAGAGCCGGGCGCCATGTCCCATGCCTGTAATCCCAGCACTCAGGAGGCTGAGGGAAGAGAATTGTTGTGAGTTCAAGACCAGCCTGAGCTACAAAGTCAGCTTAAGGCCAGCCTGAACTGCATAGTGAGACCCTGTCTCGAAAAGACAAAAAAAAAAATAAATAAATAAATAAATAAATAAATAAATGGTCATTGAAGATTTCTATGAAACAGTAACAATCTTATGTTGGCTTATACATGTATATATATATTTTTTCATAAATATGTGTGTGTATGTGTGTAAAAGGACAGGGAAAAAGTAATATAAAGTCAACAGAAAATCGAAATATTAGAAACTTTTTAAAGTTTCTAATACTAGGAGAAAATATCATATGATGTCTTTTAGATAAATTGTAATTCAAAGATATAATATAAATCTTAAAACAAAAATTAAGATTAAGCAATATTCAGAAAATTAAATACTAATTAATTAAAAATTAAATGTTTCAAAACAATTGAACTAAGAAAAAGGTTTCATGATAGTAAAGAAGTACTAAGAATAAAACATAAGATAAATATTGGAATGACTAATAAATGACCTTCACGAGCAGCGCGGAGCATTAGCTCTACCATCCTGTCTCCACCCAGCTCACGTTAAGAAGCAGCAGGCTTACCAGGGAAACACACTTGCCACCTTCAAAGACTCACCAGCACCTCAGCTAGACCAATACACATTGCTTAAGGCCAACTGAAGGATAAACAGAAGTCCTAGCCAGCTCTCTACATAACAATACAAGGAAATAGGATCAGGCTCAGTCAAAATGGAGGCAGTAGCTCTTCTTTCAAGGAGAGCTGCTCAGGTGGTCCCCCACATTCCACGAAAAAAATAAATAATTAAAATAAAAACGGAAGTTTCATTCTTTTTTTTTTTTTTTTTTTTTTTGCAGAACCCAGTATTGAACTCAGGCCCTTGGGCTTCCCAGGGAAGTGCTCATTCCACTGGACCATCTTCCGGGCCCCATAAATGGAAGTTTCAAAAAAAGAAAAATTTTAAAAATTGACAGGAGGAAATGTTTATACATTTATCTTTGGCAGAACTGGGGATTGAACTCAAGCCCTTGTGCTTGCCAGGAAAGTGCTTATTTTACTGAGCCATCTCCCCTGCTCCAAGAGTAAATATTTAAAGAAATTTGAAGGAATAATGGAGATATATTTCACAAAAAAAAAAAAAAAAAAAATTTTTTTTTGATGGAACTAGGAATTGAACTCAGGCCCTTGTGGTTGCCAGGCAAGCGCTTATTCTACTGAGCTATCTCTCCAACCCCTCATTTATCTTTAAACAAACTTTTTAACAGGGAAAGATGATGACACCCATACCTTATAATAAAAGAAAGTAGGAAGTTTTAAAACACAGAAAGAGAGAAGAGGAAAGAGAGAAAAATATAAAAACAAAAACAGAACAGTACTTAAAGGTACTCTACTAAAGGGTTTTGAACATTTAAATAAGACAGGTAGGGGCTAGGGAGATGGCTCAGTGGAATAAGCATTTCCGTAGCAAGCACAAGGGCCTGAGTTCAATTCCTGGTATAAATAAATAAATAAATAAATAAATAAATAAATAAATAAATAAGACAGGCAAATATAGAAATTGTTTCAAGAAATTGTGTGAAGAAAAAATGAACAAGCATTTGACAATGTTTTGGGTTTTTTTTTTTTTTTTTTTTGGCAGAACCAGGGATTGAACTCAGGCCCTTGCACTTACCAGGCAAGCACTTATTCTGCTGAGCTATCTCCCTGGCCCCTGTTTTGGGTTTTTAAGGGTGGCTTTGACTGCCAAACACTTGTATGGCAGTAACCTGATTTGTCTTTAGGGAGTAGGGATAAGGCCGAGAAATGTGAGTACATTAAAAAGTTCTTAAGGAGCCAGGGAGATGGCTCAGTAGAATAAATGCTTGCCTGGCAAAAGCAAGGGCCTGAGTTCAAAACCCAGTTCTGCCAAAAAGAATTAGTTCTTGCCTTTGGGTTTTAATTAAACAAATTCCCCTTTCTTCCAGTAAGGGAGATTGAACTCAAGACCTTGCACTTATCAGGCAAGCTCTTAAGCCACTGAGCTGTCTCTCCACCTTGTTTGTAGCCTTAAAATAAGGCATAGACGCCATGCGTAGTGGCACATGTCTGTAATCCCAGCACTCAGGAGGTAAGGTAGGAGGACCATTGAAAGTTTAAGACCAGTCTGGACTACACAGTGAGACCCTGTCTCATATACCAGCTTAAGGCCAGCTTTAGCTGCATAGTGAGACCCTGCCTCAGAAAGACAAGAATAAGAGCCAGAGAGGTAGCTCAATGGACTAAGCACCTGCTTAGCTAATCTTAGGAACCACAAGTCAACCCCCTGCATCACATGCTGAGCCAGCCACTGAGACCTGGCATAGCAGTGTATGACTGTAATCCCAGTGCTGAAAACAGGAGGATCTCTTTTTCTTTTTCTTTTTCTTTGCAGAACCAGGGATTGAACTCAGGCCCTTTATTGCACTGAGCCATCTCCCCAGCCCCAGGAGGATCCCTATGAGTCTGAGCTGCATAGTGAAACCCTATACCAAATACATTAAAAATAAGTAAATAGTAAGACAATAACATCAATAATAATCATTTAAAAATAATAAAATGAGGCATAAAAAACTGAGACCAAACTAGTATATAAAAAAGGTTGAAACAGAAATATAGATCAGTTATTACATAAAAGTAAATGAACTAAATGCAGCAGTTAAAAGTAAATATTGACAGGTACATACTGATTACAAAACACACACCTAAATATAGTGGATACAAAGGTTGGAACTAAAAGGATGTTACTAACATTTTAGAAATGTATTAACCAAAGTGAGCCAGTGTTTCTAGTAACAGATTTTTAAGCAAAACTGATGAAGATTGTAACTGCAAGTCATTAAACACCTGAAAAGATTTAAAATATTAGCCGGGCGTGGTGGCGCATGCCTGTAATCCCAGCACTCGGGAGGCTGAGGCAGGAGGATTGCTGTGAGTTCGAGACCAGCCTGAGCTACCAAGTGAGCTTAAGGCCAGCCTGAACTGCATAGTGAGACCCTGTCTCAAAAAGACAAAAAAAAAAAAAAAAAAAAAAAAAAAAAAAAAAAAAAAAAAAAAAAAAAAAAA
>PVKA01050796.1:0-12532 GCA_004027165.1 Ctenomys sociabilis
AGAGATGGGGAGGGCTGTAAGCTGATAGAGAGATGGGGAGGGCTGTAAGCTGATAGAGAGATGGGGAGGGCTGTAAGCTGATAGAGAGATGGGGAGGGCTGTAAGCTGACATCAACTGCACTCACACATAGAAGCAAACAAATGTGAGACAGTGGCTCCATCACTGGAAACAGTGCTAGTACCACAGGTGAGCAAAGACTTAGCACACCTGTAAAGTACAAGGGCAGAGAAAAATGGGGAAGGTCAGCAAGGAATAAGCGATGGTGGGCTTCTGATGTTATGTAAGGATGCAAATGTTTACTACAGGCAACAAGAATGCAGTAGAAGGTCCTAGGTACAGAACCATACTTCAGAAAATAAAAGATTTACGTTTTAGAACATAAAAATTGTTTTGGCTACTGAACTGAGAAACCATGAAGAGAACAACCAGAGTAGGGGCTGTCACCCTGGTTCCACTGTTAGGACTGAATAATTCTCTGTGGTGAAGAGCACGACCCTGGGCCAGGAATTCATCAGCTTCCGGTACCTATTATAGCTGGATGCCTGTAGCATTTCCTCAGTAAGGGCAATAGCATCAACAAACATCCATCCTGGAAAGCAACTGGCCTGGCTGAGAGCCACAAGAGTAGAAGAGACCATGTTTAGAAGCCATAAACCAGGAAAGAAAAGAAGGCAACCTGGACTGGAGGTGGGGAATTGGATTTGATAAGAATGTAAAAGCACTCTTTACGCTTCTTAGACGTCTATTTACAAAGCTCCGAGAAGCTGCTGGAGTGACCTGCAGCTCAGCTCTTGTAGAGAAATGCATTTTACCACTTGCTCTTGCCTCTTATTCTAAGCAAAACCTCCTCTTGTGCTTGTCTGTCTCAACCCGAAGTTGTATACTTTCATACATATGTATGCATACGTTAAGTTTTCACAAGCATAATTTAGACTTTTCAAAACAGTGACAAGGTAACAAAGAAAAATTGAGATGTGCATGCATTTTGAATATTGATTCCAGTTTCTCACATACCACCCTTGACATTTTTCATGCTGCTTTGTTTCTGTGCATTTGTTTTCTCTGCTTTTCCATGTCTTGCCCAACTTGAAAGGAATTTGCTACTAACGGGGAATTAGGCCCATCTGTTACCTATGGAATGCAAACACTATCCCAAGCCAACCCACCAGAAGAATACGCTCGCTACTAAGTAGAGCTTTCATAGGCAAAAGGACTACTTAAATTCTCATATGATTTATTTAGGAAGAAATGGAAATTACATTTCCAGGAGATGAACTATGTGTTAGGAATTTATCACATATTCAGATATTAAATCTGCACAAGTACTATGAGGAACAAATTATCCCTTCCTTTTTCATGCATTTGTAAACTAGGATACTTTAGAGAAGTTAATTTGGTGTTGCAGCCCACAGAGTCTCTACCTCACATGGCCAGTTCTGCTATTTTGTCACAAAGCACCCACGAACAACATGTCAACTCAACAATATGATAGAAACTCATTTATTTCATTAGCTCCTGAGGAAGGCAGCTAAGTAGGGAAAGGGCCTGAGACAGAGGCAGATAATCAGACATACTAATGGAAGTGTAATGGAAAATAGTGGGGCTGGGGAGATGGCTCAGTGCAATAAGTGCTTCCCTGGCAAGTGCAAGGGCCTGAGTTCAATCCCCAGTTCTAAAGAAAGAAAGAAAGAAAGAAAGAAAGAAAGAAAGAAAGAAAGAAAGAAAGAAAGAAAGAAAGAAAGAGAATAGTGACCCAAGGTTTTGGACCAGGAATGCGCGTCCGTTGGCAACATGGATTGCAGCCCAGTTCCTCCTAAAAAAAAAAAAAAAAAAAAAAAAAAAAAAAAAAAAAAAAAAAAAAAAAAAAAAAAAAAAAAAAAAAAAACTGTGGCCACACCCAACTAAGATCCTGAGTTCCGAAGACAAAATAATCCGTGTTGACCTAAGATCCCGCTTTACTGTAAACACTGCGAAAGAACTGGTCTAGAGAGGCTGAGGCCTACCTGGTGATTTTCTAACCTCACAGAGCTACCTGTGACAAGCTCCCACTAAATCATCAAGGACGTGCTGTGCTCTGCCCACCTGTACATGAGTCTAGCCTGAGAGGCCTTGTTAGGTGCCGACTGGGGGCCCCTTCCAGAAACCCGGGAGCTGTTCCTCGTAGTCCTATTTCCAATAAAAAGTCTCCTAACCTCCTCCTTTGGCTCAGAACTCCATTCTTCGAGGTCGGCACAACCTCAAGTGTGCCTGACACACCGGCAGGGTGGCCACCTTCACACTGAACCGCAAAAGGACCCTGATTCTCAATTTTGCATCCGTCCCATTACAAAACAATGCTTTACATTTTATTTTGACCATTTAAATATGTGAAAACAACTTGGGGGTCACATCCAGAGAGAAACAGGTCTGAGGTCAAGAATGGCTTCAGAAGGTACAATCTTGAGCTGCCAACTGTGGTCAAAGTTCGTCTCTCCTGAAGCTGAAAGCCCAGATTGTCCTTATGCTAACATCTCCTTGAATGCCACAGGCCAGGTGACCCAGAAGCCAATCTTGAGGTAGGTTTTGAGGATGAGTTTTCTACTTGGAAGGTGATCCCAGGAAGCTCTAGTGGAAAGGAAGGAAGCAAAACAGAGAAAGGAGGCAGACCCGTGCAGGGCACCTGGATGCGCAGGTTCCCACGCACTTCGCATAAGGAAAGTGGGCTTTCGCCGTCCCCTGTCTGCCTTGGACCTGACCGAGGGCTGTCCCAGACTCCTCCGACACCCCTCTGTGGACAGAGCCTTCCCCACAGCCACATGGCAGAGGAGCCCAGAGGCCTACCGTAGAAAGGCTTCGATTAGCAGAAAAAAGAAGCCTCAGGCCAAGAGTACACCGCTCAGTCTCAGCCACCACCACGCATCTGTTACATGCACAGGCCGAAGAACAGGGCCTGCTTTTGAGGACCTGAAGGTGCCACAGAATAATATGTCAAGGGTTTCCCAAGACTCACTGAGGGGCCACAGAATTCTGAGAATTAGTGAACAGGACAGGGAAAAGTGCCCAGCCCTTTCTATAAGCATTTGCTTTCTGTTTTCTTTCTTTCTTTTATATATATATTTTTTTTTCTTTTTTTTTTTTCTTTGTCTTTTTGAGACAGGGTCTCACTATGCAGTTCAGGTTGGCCTTAAGCTCACTTTGTAGCTCAGGCTGGTCTTGAACTCACAACAATCCTCCTGCCTCAGCCTCCCAAGTGCTGGGATTACAGGCATGCGCCTACTGAATTACTTAGATGCCCAAATCGAACTTAACATTGTAATCCCCTGCCTCAGCCTCCCTCCGAGCATTGTGATTATAGCCTGTGCCACCGTGCCCACGTGCTGGGGACATTCTTAATGATTCATATCTTCAGAATTTGATTTGAAAAAATACTTTCAGAACCTTGTGTCATGAACCTTATGTGCGTACACTAAAAATTAATAAAATTATGGATGACTTTGTGTCTGTTAAAGTCAGAAAAGTGAGATTTTTATAGTAAATTTTTATCATTTAAACTTAAAATGATGCTATGAGTTTTTCATTTGTCTGTATTTTTTTCCAACCTAACATTCGGGAGAAAAATGAATCATTTAAAAAATACACAAAAATTAAAAGATGCACAAAAATGTACACACAGGCATATACACACTGTTCATTTTGCGGGGGTAGAGGGCTGCCCTTAGCTCCATTGTTTAAGCGCCTGCGCATGCAAAGGCAGCCAGGAGCAGGATACCGTGGCTCGATCCCCAGCTCCACCTGCCTTACCAGACCTGCCCTCCAGGCAGCCTGAGCCACCAGAACAAATCCTTCGCAATGTTCATTTTGGCCCAGGCACTAACACGGCTCCACAGGACCCTGTCAGTGGCCCTGTCTTCACTTAAAATGTTGATATTTTGCTCCTCGTGGACTTTGTGTTGATTTTTATCCTCAAACACCTTATTGGAATGCAACTTGTCTTGCCTCTGAAGTGTTTTGGGGGTCCCACGCCCCTAAATTGCTCAGCTACAGCAAGTGCCTCGTTGGCCTGGTCCCTGGCCCAGCTTGGCCAGGGCCCACATGGCATTTGAACCACATGCTTAATAAATGACAGCTTTACTGTTTGTCCTCAAATCCTGCTTCTCCACCACCACCTGGAGTATTTCTTTGCACGAGCCCCACCCTGCCTCCTTGGCCCTGCAGGAGAAGCGCAGTTCACATCTTCGCGGTCATCACAACAGATCCTCTCTTTTTTCCCTACCATGGCATGTGAAGAAAAAAGTGCAGGCTTTTATTGAATATCTTGGAGGCATATGTGTTGATAAGTACTCTCATAACCTGTTATGGAAGGGGAAAAGTTAGCAAAGCCAAGGCAATTATGGCCGGATAATTTGAAGGACCCGCTTTTTCTTGACAGCAAATTAATTGATGTTATAATAGGTATGTCACCCTGCCACCCATCAACAATTATTGAATTCTGACAATGTGCGAGGCTACATGTGAAACAGCACACACACACACACACACACACACACATGCACACCCAAAGCCCAACTTCTTTCTTCCAGAATATGATCCGCTGATGATGTGATGTTAATGTATATTTTTTCCATAATTTTATTGAGGAACAAATAGCAATGAGACAGTTTCAAATCAGATTAGTAGAACAGAGTCAATAATTAATACATTGCATATCATTTTCTTAATGGTTATCTGTTGTACAAGGTGCAGACATGATATTCTGTTCAAAGACACTATTAAAGCAGATCCCTCTATTCATTGAATTAAGAGAATGTAGCTGTATACCTATCTTTTCTTAAAAGCTGATTTATAGTACAGTTTCAGTAATTAATACTTTTTACATTGTTATCTTCCTAGTGGTTATCCATAGTACAAGAAGCAGACAGGATATCCTGTCCAAATACTATTAGTGCAAATCTTTATTCTCATAGAATTACACAAAAGTAGCTGTGTATTTATCCTAACTGTTCCATATATACAAATACAAAACAGTCCTCCCTTTATGTCCCTTTTGTTTTGTTTAGTCCTGTCAGAGATGGGTATTCTATTGTTAATGTAAATTTTTTCTGTGTAAGAGAGGAATCACATGGCCCGTGTGATTTCGTCTTAGCCTCTCTCCCACCCCATATTTCTCTTAGCACAATGGTTCTTGGGTGGCTTTGAAGATAAGTTGCAAACAACTTCTGAAACCAAAGACAAAGAATTCTGATTCATGAGTGGATACATATTTGTCTGAGAGATGCTTTTTAATGATTCCTGTTTATTAGTGGCCCAGTCTCCCTAGAACCACATGCAAGAGCAGGTAATCAGCCCTGCCTGTCCTGCCTCCCAACAGACCACTGCACATGCAGGCAAGAGAATCAAGGACCCTGCTGTGTTCCAGGAAGGGACTAGAGCCTGAGAAGGAAATAAATAAACGAGGCTCTGGTGGGGAAATGGAGGAGCTGTGGACAAGAGAAGAAAAAAATTCACCAAATGATTTTAAAAGAAATTTCACTTTGCAATGCTGGGGAAGACATCAACGGCAGGAAGCAAAACCCAACTGAAAAACAGCTATTTAATTTTTACAGTTGCTGTTAGGGACTAAGATGAACAAATGCTCTAGGGATGAATTTAAGACTCTGCCCCCACATTGCCATTCATTTAGTTATTTATTTGTCTATGTAGATTTGCTTTGGGCCTCAGTTTCTGATATCCAGACAAAAACCCAGGAGAGTGAAATTTCAACCTTAACCCCACATTGCCCTTATTCCACCAGCTCTGGTTACAACCTAATGTTATTTTAACAGTTTTCCTTTAATTTAATGATATTTAATTTGCATTCGCTCAAGTGACATACAATAGATCATGCTATTACCATGATTTATATCAGATGAACTGGCATAAATTCAACATTATAAATTGCGCCTGTAAATGGAACTATTATTTTACAGGAATTACTGTAGCAGAAAGGCTGAGGACCCTCCAGTCAACCTTAGTCAAACCCACTCTTTAGAGTTTTATATTTTATGCCCGCAATAAATGCTTTTGTGAAAGCTTATAACCCACAAAAAAGTCATTCGAAGTACATTAATTACGATAATACTATCCAAAAAGCTGCAAGGGCCTATTTTTGTGACATCATTTTCTGATTTCTTGCTGCCTTAAATTATTCCTTTGATGGCTACGGAGATTAACAGTCATACTTTTGTCATTAAATATAAGGCATTTTAAAGCTTAATCCACCTAAGTTCTAATTGATATTGCTTTCAGTTGGCAGATAGTGACCTGATTTATAATTTAAATATGCGGCATTATATGCATCTCCTCAGAATAATGAAAAAGCAAAGTTTCTCTCATCTTTCTCAGTCACGTTAACATCAAGGGAAAGTCGCTTTCCTTTTTTCCTTTTATATCCTAAGCCTAATTGAAAACTGTTCATTGAATTTCAACATGATAGAAAACTCTTTTTATCTCTCAATTTGTCCATTAGCGATTGTAATTGAAGTATCTGCTACACAGCTGAATTGATATTGTTCTTGTTTAAATTCTGAATTTCTCTAAATCTTTCAGAAGACATCAAAAAATATATATGTCTATCTCTGCACACGCACACAGACTCGGGTGGCTTAGGGAATAGCGGCGGAGGCCACCACTTCAGCGGAGGATTAGACGAACTCTCCACGTGGAGAAAAGTCACACAAAGAGGGAAGTCGGCTAATTCTGCCAGAGAACTCGGCGCATAATAATCTTACCAGCGTGACCATAAGGTTTGCTAATTGCCACATCTGTTTAACAGCTGTCAGATGCTCCCAAACGCTGCCATCAATGTTACAACGGAACACATTACGAGGAGTTTTATTGTTTTCAACTGTTATTTATTTGTCATAGACATTACTACAGCTAATGACATCTATTTATGCTATTCCACTAATTGTTTGAGGGCTGGTTTAAGCGACCCGCCTCCAGCCCAGTTTTGCATTTTCGGTTGGCTGCTCCTCTCAGCCCCTGCCCCCAAGCCCCGCCCCTGACTCTGTGCCCTCCCTAACAACCTCTTTTTGTGGATGACGCTAATTTTTCCTCACCCACAGTCATAAATATCCTAATAGATATGTAGAATTAGAAAACTTAGGGGAAGTTTTCAGAATGTCTTCATGCTCCCATGGCACTGATGAATTCTCCTCCTAAATCTAAGCCGAGTCCATGTTAGCGATGATGAATGTGCAAATCTATCACTGTTTAGACTGTCTTGGTGGGGCCCAGTTGGTCTTGCTGATTTTTTGTAATTGCTTTTACATTTCACCTACTTCTTCTTCACCATGTTGTATTTTTTTAAAGCACAGCAAACCCTGACATCTATTAAGCAGAAAGCAGAGGCTGACAAACTGCAGACGGAGGGAAATACACGAGCCCGGATTTAAAGTGAATTGATAGGTGTCGCTGATCTCTATTATACATAGAACGTGTGAGTTTCATGTGATGTATTATTTATCCATAGTGGATGCCGTTTTGTTTCATTAATAAACCTCTATAGCAGAGATATACACTACTGATGATTAGCTTGGGACCATACAAAACGACACGGTATTTGCCTGCTGTTGCTCAATTATTTTCCCCGTTTTTTCCCCTGCATCTTTGCATGAATTATTAAGACCTTGCTGTTTATTTAAGAATCTAATTTTGGTGCATGTGTCCAGCTGAATTCTGTTTTCTCCTGTAATGAAAGGAAAGCCGCGTGAGAATTTCCAGCCATAGTCTCAAACTTCAGATTTGCACTGCACAATACGAGTTGCAAAGGTCACTCTGCTTTTGATCCACGTAACAGAGACATTTGATGAGCCTAGAAATCCATTTCGGTTATGCATCACATCATGCCAACAAATGAAAGTGGAGCTGCTCGGTTAAGTCAAGCACAATTTGCATGTGTTTACAGAGAAATAGATTAAAGCAGAAAGGACCCCATGTGGGTAACCCTACAGGAAATATCTTATCCAAAATGAAAGGAGCTGATTGGAGATCCCTTCTGGGAGTAACAGAGAGTGACCATCATTAGCATCACGATGTCTAATACTGCCTATCCTGGTTACCGGCCTTCGACACTTTTGATAAGGCACATTCATTTATAATCAAATCATGCCCTTCCACCTACATTTATTTGAAAAGGCTTATTGACATAGCAGACAAAGATGACCTTATATATAAAACTCACTTTGTTTTTCTAGAGATAGGCAGAAGGCTATGGTTTTGCTCTGGATGAAAAGTGATTCAGGGTTAACAGCTGGGAAGCTGCGGCCCCAGCTTCAAAGCTGAGAGTGTCTGGGCTGGGAGCACGGCCACCCAGTTCCTCCCACTTTGAGAAGTCACATGATTCTTCTTCAGAGCCACTTGCCTGAGTGGTGACGTTTTCAGTGGTACAGAAAGGACAGGACCTCCAGGCTGCCGTCTGGTCATCAAGAAGTTGCCGGTATCTGTGCAGCCACTACAGATGTGGTACGTGTCCCGGGACATAGCGGTCCCAACTCCATATGCAATGTCCTGGAGGCTGTGTTTTGCCAGTGCCTTCAGGCCAGGCACATCTGGGCTGAAACTGGAAGAAAAGTGCCCATTCAAAGCTTCTGCCTTAACCTGTCTTCTGGCATCTCCTAAAAGCTATCACCCACAAGAAAGCAAGACCTGGATCTTTGAAGATGACTTTTTTTTTTTTTTTTTTTTTTTTTTGGAAACTGGGGATTGAACTCAGGGCCTTGTGCTTGCCAGGGAAGCACTTATTCCATTGAGCCATCTCCCTGGCTCCTGAAGATGACTTCTACTGACTTCTCCACAAGTCCACTTCACTTGCTAGGCTCCACAAGTGCTACAGATCTTTCCATGCCTGCTGACAGGACGGGAGTCTGCAGAGTCCAGTATGCAGAGTCTAGACCTGCTCTCCAAGGTAGCTTCCTCAAGTAGCAGGAAAAAGATGCTCCCTGAGGCATTTGACTACACATAACTGTAAGCCAACATGGATGCCTTATTTAGAAGAACCTCCCTAGAATGTAGAGCTGTCAGCTCATAATATATTGGAGCTGGAGCTGCAAGCACCTCATGTGACTCTGGGGAGTGAAGTAGGCTCTCCCAGATGCCAGGAAAAAGTTCAAACTCCAAATTGGA
Organism: Ctenomys sociabilis; assembly: GCA_004027165.1. Classification (NCBI taxonomy): domain Eukaryota; kingdom Metazoa; phylum Chordata; class Mammalia; order Rodentia; family Ctenomyidae; genus Ctenomys; species Ctenomys sociabilis. Next base: position 9,143 of record PVKA01050796.1, read on the forward strand.
TTCTGGAGTGAAAGTGACTTCCAGACCCAAAGGTTGGTTGAGCTGTGACTTCAGTCAGGCTTGACAACTGAGCTTGCACAGTGTCACCTCGGCGTACTGTGGAGGAGCTGCAGCCTTCTTTGGGACTATAGAACATTCAGCCTTTTGAGAGGGTTCTGGAATGACAACCAGCTCCAATTCTAGAAGCGGAAATGCGATGCTAGGGGATGATTCCTCCATCTGCCCCTCACCTGTTGTTGGAACTGTTACCTGCTGCTGTGCTGGGGGGTGAGCTACAGCCACTTCATCTGGTGACTCTGGAGACTGAGGTACAGGCCCCTGCCTGGCTGGGGAAAATTCAACATCTATAGTAAGCTCTGGAATTATGATGAGTTCCAGGTCCAAATGTGGAAGGTGGTGCTGGGCAAAGCTGAACACTGTGGTTGGCCCTGTCATTTAATTGTATGTGAAGGGTTAGGTTGCCATCTCATTAAGTGGCTCTGGAAGCTGAGATGTGACCACTTGTTTCATCAGAGAAAGCTTTCCCTCCTCAGGAGGTGTTGGAGGAGGAGCTCGGGCTGACTGCTCAGGGTGCTCTGCACTCTCTGTCATCTGCTGATCTGGAAAAGGTTGGCTCTGATCAGGTGACTCTGAATGTGACTGAAGCCTCCTAGGGCTTCACTGTCCCTGGTAGCTCTGAAAGCTGAGTTGGAATCACCTGCTAGGCTGAAGATCCAAGCTCTGGAAATCTGTGAATTCCCAAGCTGGATTTCCTGAGAGCTGTCTGTCCTACACAGCACCTGAACGCTGAGTTGGGACCCTGTGTTGAACAAGTAAATGCTCAGCATCCTCCACCTCCACGGTTTCACTGTGACATCTGGTGAGCCTAAGGGATGAGCTTTGGTTATACTTGGAGAGGGAGCATTTCCCTCCCAGGACACGGATAGCTGCCCCACGCCCTCCTCACAAGCAAATTCCTGCTGAACCAGCACCTCCCACTGGGTTGAGCAAGGTTTAACTTCCTCAGTGAGCTAGGAAGTTGACCTGGGGCTTCCTCCCGAGAGAAGAGCCTTGGACCTGGATTCGGAGCTGGAGCCTCCCACAGGAATTGCAAAGGTTCGACCTGTTGAGGCATCTCCTGAGGCTCCTCTGGGTTCTCCTGGGGCTCCGGACACACCCTGTGTGGTCAGCTGAGCTTGGATCCACATAATGATCCTGTGTCATTTGCTGTTGGAGCTTAGGTTTTGCAAGCAGTACAAACTCCCACCAACATCCTTAGCAAGTCACTGACCACACTGATCCAGATCCCTTTGTCAGGTACGGAAGCGAAACTAAACTGAAGCTTTTCGTCTCTATCTAGAAGAACCGCACAGGTCTGCAGCCTGATCGAGGCCCGTGGGAGTCCAGAGGGCAGAGCTAGAACAAGATTCCCACCCCCATCTAGCAGGGGAACCACCTCCGGGAGCCTCTTTTGAGTTTGTCTCACAGATCCCATGAGAACAGCACAACCGGGGAGCTGACTCTTCCAGAGGAGTGAGGGCATGAGACAGTAGAGACAGGAGATCAGGAAACACGGGGCTCAGCTAGACCAGGTGTCAAGTCCACTCTAGAAGTTGAACCTCCAAAACTAGTTAGTATCCACAACTGTTATCCCACAAGGATCCTGGAGCCCAGCGGTACGGCGGGATCTTGACAAGAGGAGGCTGCATCTCAGGGATCTAGTCCAGCAGGGCGCACCCAGGAACCAAACCTTTGCTCCAGCTCCCCACGACACATGTCATTATTATGGGATGTAAACACACACTCATAAAAAATCAATGGGAAGAATATCAAAAGGCTTCCAGTGACGGTGGCACGAATGACCCGCTCATCGGCTCTCCATCTCAAGACCCACTAATGTCAATAAAGGAATCAAAGAAGTATCAGCTCGCAAGAACAAGAGCATAGGCCAATAGATACCAAAGAGCACTGCAGAGGCAACATGAAGCTGATTTAAGCTCCAGGACATAAAAAGTTTGGTGTGCAACAGCGCCGTCTATCGGCAGCTATGCAGAAAAGGGATGAAACCCCGGGAGACCTAAGGCTCTCCTCCTGAAGCTCCTACTACAGCAAGGAGACCTGAGAGGAATCCAAGGGCCTGGCCGCGGGCGAGGGAGGTCTTTCTGACAGTCACAGCTACAGTGGAGGTCAGCACACCTGCTCAGTTCTTGGTCCTGCTTATTTGGCTTATGTCTGCTCCTTTCCCAGCGGGAGATTCGCTACTTCCTCTATGAAAAGAAACAAAACCGGGCCTGCCCAAGAGATGGAAGAAAGTGAGGTCACTGGGGACAGGGCCCAGTGCAGGAACTAATGACACTGACATTTTGGAGTCCCGCAGTGAAACAGGAAAGTCATCATGTGGAGCCCCTCTCTGAGGCTCACCAATCAGCAGGAACAAGCCAGGCTCCTGTATTCCCTCTGCTTTCCACTTCCTCAATTCAAAATACAAATGGACATACAGCTATCACCATGCATTTGATTTAAGCCTCAAAAACTAAATCCAGAAATGACAACAATCAAGGGAGAAACAATTCTGTACAAACAAAGGCTGAGTGGCACACAAGAAAAGCATCAGCTTGGCATGGTCATAAACCCCTCAGGAGGCTGAGGTGGGAGAATCTCTGTGAATTTGAGGCCAGATTGAGCTACCCGATGAGTGCAAGTCCAGCCTAAAGTATATCACATGATCCTATCTCAAAACATAAAAACAGAAAAAAGTACAAAGCATTCATGGGTCAAATGCATCCAAAGAAATATTCAGAAAGCAATAAATAGCTTTTGGTAATTAAAAGATATGAAGTAGCAGTTGACTGTTCAAATGAAGTTCAGATGATTATACTAAAACACATTATTAGCCAAAAAGTAGAAAAAAGAAAAGATAGATAATACAACAGACATATTAGGAAGAAAAGTAAAGGGCTGGGGAGATAGCTCAGTGGTCCAACCACTTGCCTGGCAAGCACAAGGCCCCAGGTTCATGAGACCCTGTACCGAATAAATAAAAAAACAAATATTTGATAACTCAGGGAAATAAAGCACCTGCTTAGGCAGAACACAGTGGCCCAGACACATTCCCAGCATGCTGTGCAGGCCCAACCCTAAGATGGTGATGGAAACTGGGGATGATGGCGTGTCCTGGAAACCCAGCATTTGGGATGCTGAAAACGGGAGAATCATTAGGACTCGAATCTGCGTAGTGAGACCCTGTAGGCCCTGTACTACATACATAAAAATAAATAAAGAAGCAGGGCATAGTAGAAGGCAGCAGGTCACTGGGGTGGGGCACAGTGGAAGGCAGCAGGTCACGGGGGTGGGGCACAGTGGAAGGCAGCAGGTCACTGGGGTGGGGCACAGTGGAAGGCAGCAGGTCAC
>PVKA01050797.1:0-12533 GCA_004027165.1 Ctenomys sociabilis
TGAGCACCCTGGTTCTGCCAGAAGGCACCTCCTTGGCTCCCTCTAACCAGTACTCTCTGTTTCAGGCTGGACTGGTGCCCCATTGGACAGCCCTCCACCCCTTCACTTGACAAGATGGTGGCCAGGGCTGCAGGGTCAGCCACAAACTCTATGGGCCCTGGAGCTTCTGCCTGTGGAGGGGTCCTAAGCCCAGCATTTTGTCCACCCCTCCTCCCAGGCTAGGCCTGAGCTCTTCTAGGGGTGTCAAAGATGAGGGATTGCCATTGACTTTTGTGATTTCTGTTTGGCTTTCCACCTGGGCCTTCTGAGTCAACAATGGTATGTTTGTTGTGGTTTCTGCACCAGATTCCCTGGATCTTGGTTCTCCTGGTCCTGGGCACTTGGTTTGATTGTGAGGAAAGATGGGCATCTCTTTGAGGATACTGGGAACTTTCTGGGCATAGGAAGCGTACTCCAGAGGAGGGATCCTTCATGGCTTGAATGATGATTATGATGGTGACCCAGGATCCCTTCAAGGTTGCCTCTACTTTCTTCAATTTCTCCTCAAGTTTCTGGCTCTTCTGCTACTGTTCAACATTTTGTTTTTAAGGTATATTCATTTCCTTTCATATGCCTCAAATATGTCCTTATTCACAGCTGGATAATATTCCATAATATATATAGACACTATACAGATAACACATACATCTATTGATGAGTACACTGGATGCCTCCAGGATTCAGCTATTATGAGTTGTGTTGCTACAAACATTACTACATCATCCCTTTAATGTGATATCTTTAACTCTTTTGAGAAGATGCCTAGAAGGGGAATAGCCTTGTCAAATGGAATTTTTACTTTTAGTTTTTTGGGAAATTTACATAAACATTTTTCTGGCTTACAATTCCACCACACGTGGAGGAGTTCCTATTTTCTTTATAGGCAGGACAGCATTTGTTATTACTTAATTTCTTAATGACTGACATCCTTTCTGCAATGAGATGAAATCTCAACATTGATTGAATTGGCAGTTTTCTAGTGGCCAGTGAAGTTGAACCTTTTTAATGTACTAGAACTACTAGAAGTTTGGGGATAGGATATCACACAAAGTTCTAGTATATGGTGGATGTGGACAAGTGTCCATGACACTTACTGGTATCCAGGGGTCACTTGTGGGACTGAACTACTGCTATTACCTTGATATCCACCCTGTAGACCCAGAGAGATGACCCATAGGGTTCAAGGGAAGTCCATTTGCAGAGTAAGCAGATGGAAATATCTTGCTGTTGTATACAAAATAATAATTGAAGGACTGCTTTTGTTACCTCTTTTTCTTCTGTGTTTAATTGTTTGCGCTATTTGGTAGGTTCTTTCCATTCTCATTCATGGAGTTGTGATCATTTTGATCCCTCTCTAGAATACCTTTTAGTAGTCTGTGTAAGGTTGGCTTTGTTGTCATGAAATTCTTTAGTTGTTCTTTGTTATGGTCTCCTTTAAATTTGAAAGAGAGTTTTGCAGGATATAGCCGTCTGGGCTGGAATATGTTTTCTTACTTGACTTGAAGTACTTTGCTCCATGCTCTTCTTGACTTGATGGTTTATGAAGAGAAATCTACCATTATTCTGATGGATGTTCCTTTAAATGTAATCTGTTTCTCTTCTCTAGTGTCTTTTAGTATACTGTTTCTGTGCTGAATTTATGGGATCTTGATTATTATATGTCTGATTGTGTTTTTAATTGGGTTGATGTTATGTGGGGTTTTATATGCCTCAGTTACCTGAATGTCAGATTGTTTCCCCATTTTTGGGAAGTTTTCTGGTATTAATTCTGCCCATATTCTTTTTATATCATTTGTATTGACTCCTTCATTCTCATTGTTGCATATTAGTCTCACATGATTCATCTTTGCATCATCTTGCAGATATTGAATTAATTTTCCTGCATCCGAGTTGTTCTTGAGCGATCTTTTCTTAGCCTTTCACTAGCTGCAATGGTGTCTTCAAGACACTAACCAAATTCATCAGTGTAGCAGAATACAAAATTAACATGTAACAGGTATTGTATTCATGTACAACAATAATGAACTCGTTGAGAAATAAAATTGGAAAATAATACCATTTATAACAGCATTAAGAAAATAAATAATTAGAAATTAACCTAAGAATTGAAATACACAGTTTTCTCTTTGTGGTTTTGTTAGCCCTGAAAAATATTGCCATTTCAGATAACTGGAATATTAAGCAACTGTTGCTGATTGCTTTTGACAATGCCCTGAGGATAGGGGTGTTCATACAGAAGGACAGCTCTGACCAAGGGCAAATAAAGAAAAAAGTATCTGAGAATGACACTTTTCAGGCATGTACAATTGTGGCAAATATCCAGGATTAGGGCTTTGGAGGCATCTTGAACTTATCTCATTGCATTTGCTGCCTGTCACAGAGGTTTTTTCCACGGTTACATTTGGAAGTCTTGAGTCATGAAGTCATTTTATAGCTGAAGAAAGATGTACTGTTCTGTCAGAGTTGGCTTAGTTTTGTGTACCTAAATATTTTTCTCAGAGTTACTATAAACGTTTAGCTTTAGAGTTCATGTCTAGAGCTCATGTTTAGAGTTCATAAAAAAGTCTGTTGCAAAATTTTTTGCCAGCATTTTTGTTGCTTTTAAAGGTTTTCAGAAGCCACCCTGAAACCTCAAATATTTAAAAGTGTCTTTGATTGGACTTATTTGTCTTTTTCCTTAACACCTATATTAATGTAAAAATTTATATTCTCAGTGCCTTACTCCTTCCTCCCACCCCATTTCAGCATGTAATTATCCTTCACTTCTTTCTGTCCATAGAAATTTTGCAATTTATTTTTATTGTGTTCTATTTTCTTGTTAGCCACCTGGCTTATGGTGATCTGAAGAGAAACTACTGACTGGTATATGCTTTTCATGGCCATTTTGCTAAATTTTCTTATTATATTAGCTTTCAGTTTATTCTGTGGGTAGTTAGTGAGAATCTTGATTTCAATACAAAATTTTATACTTAATATTTCATCTATATATGTATTTTCCCATTACTTAACCCTTGCAGGAATCAGATTTTAATCATTATCAGTAACTATCCACATACTCTAACTTCTAAAATGACAGCTGTATCAGCAATTCAAATGTTTTATTTAATGTAATTTTGTTATATTTTATTTGGGGAAAATTCATTATCATGAATGAATTTGACCCCTTATTTGACAGGATATTCTTTTTAAATTTTTTTTAGGTATTCAGTACAGGGTGTACAGGGTCTCACTACACACATGGGACTTGACTTGTAGTGACCCTCCTGTTTTCAGCCTCCCAAGGGCTGGGGTTACAGGTGTGCACCACCACGCCCAGTCTCAATCATGTATCAGTGTACCCTAGGGGGTGGGCCAGCTCCACACTGTCAGAATACCCTTAAGTGTTCCATGATCCTTTTCATCTCTAGGTTTCACTTTCCATAGTTTTGAGTACCCTAGGTCAGCTGTAGTCTGCAAATAAAAAATGTTAAATTACCAAAATAAACAATGCATACATTTTAAATTATATTTTTCTGATAATAAAATTCCCTTATTGTCCTACTGTCAATCTGTCCTAACTAGAAAGTGAGTCATCTTTGCATTCATGCTATATCTTATGACCAAGAATTTGTTAAGAGAGAGAGAGAGAGAGAGAGAGAGAGAGAGAATCACATGACTTTTATTGCACTTTATTTTTGTAATTGCGATGTCATTATTTTCATACTGTACCTAAGTTGCAATGATTTTAGGCTCCCAATGGGGGTCTTAGCATGTAATCTGCATGGATAAAGGGGAGTATTTTCATAAGCTATGATTTAACTCATAGAAAATCTATACATATAGTGTCCAGAACTTGATGCAGATAGAAATTCTTTAATGATTTTAGGAAGAACAGTAAAAGTGACCAAAGATGTGGCTCCCTCAACATTATTGTCTTTACTTTTATTTTTAATTTGGTACAGGGTCTCGGTATGCAGCTCAGACTCATAGTGATTCTCTTCTTTCAACTTCCTCTGTGATGGGATTATTTTTTATATGTGACCTTCTCATAAGATTAAATATGGGGCTGGGGAGATAGCTCAGTAGGTTAAGTGCTTGTCTGGCAAATGCAAAGGCCTGAGTTCAATCCTCAGTTCTGTGAAAAAAAATATTAAATGCATTCACTGATTATGTACTTACAATGACAGAAAACATATGGGAAATAATCTGAATAATAAATTTGTACTTTTAATTTGATAATTTAATAAAAATGTAAATAAGCAATGCATGATGACAACTTGTAGCAGCTGAAAAGGCAAGAAATAAATGAATTCTTTGATACTTTAGGAGCGGGATCTTACTGATAGATCTCTAGCATGTGGAAAAAAAGACAGCCTTAGGCACTGATGGCAAGAATATAGGTTAGTGCACCAATCACGGAAATAAGTATGGAGATTCTGCAAAGAAACAGAGCTCCCATTTAACCCAAATATGCTACCCATCCTTATTTCCTTGAAAGAACTAAAGTTAGTACATTGTAGAGATAACCACTTATCCATGTCTAGGGTGGCACAATTCACAATTGCTAGGCTATAGAGCAGCCTCAAGGCTGTCAACTGATTAATGATTAAATACATAATTAAGTATTATTTATCCATGAAGTCTCATTTGCAGGAAATTGGAGGGAACTGGAGATCACCATGTTCAGTGAAATGAACCCCTGGTTTTCTGAGTCAAAGATGTTGCAAGCTTTCTTTCATATGTAGCACTAAGTAGGGGAATGGAAAAGGAAAGATGGACTGAAGATAGGAGGGACTACTACAGAAAGGGAATCAGGAGAGAAGGGAAGGGTGGGTGTCTTAGTTATTTCTTGATTGATGAGCTAGAATACCTCAAACCCATAATTTAAAAGATGAAAGGTTTATTTTGGCTTAAATTTTGTGAACATTTCAGTCCATAGTTAAATGGCTCTAGGGAAGGGGAAGCATCAGCCAGGGTCACAGCAGGAAAGAAACACTCATGCATGGCAGGCAGGAAGCAAAGATCAAGGAGGAGGAGGAGGGAAACAGATGCTTCCCAACCACGTCCAGAGTGGTCCACCTCCTCTTCCCAGGGTTCAGCTCCTATCATCATGGACAGCTATAAACACATCATGGTCTGATCCACTGTTAAGTGTTAATGCCCACGATCCAGTCACCTCCCAGAGATCACCATGCCTGTGAACACATGCAGCTTAGAGAAGCATCTGGACACAAACTGTAGCAAAGGACAAAGGGGTAATGCGGGTAGGAATGATGCTACGTGCATACAGAAATATGTTAAATTGAAATCATTTTTCTGTACAATTAATGCAAACTAATAAAATCAATAGTAAGAAATGGAGGTCTTCAGTAGAGATTTAGGGAATAAAGGAATAAACATAACCTTTTCATATAATCTCTTTAGTGTGAATGTTCACATGTTTTTAAAGAGTTTCTTAAAAGTCTCTTATGGGGGAGCTGGGGAGATGGCTCAGTGGAATAAGTGTTTCCCTGGCAAGTGCAAGGGCCTGAGTTCAATCCCTGGTTCTGCCAAAAACAAAAAATTATCTTATAAAGATTGCATTTCATCATTTTTTGAACTTCAGAATTTGAAAGCTAGCTCAATGCACAGCACTATCTGGATCTGGTTCTCTCTCTCTCTCCCTCTGTCTCTCTGTCTCTGTCTCTCTCTCTCTCTCTCTCTCTTCTCTCTCTCCTGAGTCATTCATGTCCTTCTCTCCTACTCTATATTCACTTTTGTCTTTTTTTCTTTCCTTTTTGTTCATACCACATTACATTTTATTCATGGAGCATTCCAGTAATAATTGTGTTCTTTTTAGTTTCAAGTACTTCAGAAGTAATGACACTATTTGTGATTGTGTGAGTGGTTGGAAATAAAGCAATTTTTTATGAGGGGAAATAACTGTACATAAGAGTAAGCAGAAAAATACTTCAGAGAATATTTATATAGCATATTGTAAAGTGAAGACTATAAAATAGGACAAATATTGTATCTATATTGCTTTATATAGACAATAAATTTGGTATTGTTAAAGACATATTTCTAAATTCCATTTGCATGATGAGAATTCTCCTTTAGTGTCTAAAGTTTGAATGAAATTAGTTTTATTATTAATGGCTAAGAGAAAAATGAAATGTGTGCATGTTGATTAAAAAATAATTCAAGCAAGAGGGACAAGATTCACCTGATTTTATTTTCACAAGTTTTGTTAAAGGATTATCAACACAGATTTTATGTAATGAATTATAGGAAAATAATGTCATGCAATTGAAATGTTTTTTAAAATTATGGGTATTATGTGAACTGTTCTCTACTAGAATGTCAAGCTGACAGAATATTAATTTTAGATTTTGTTATTCTAGTATATTGTTAATTTGCACTGATATTAATTAATAGTATGTAGCTCATAGACTTCTCATATTTGTGCTATTACAAAATGTAACATTTTAATACTGGAGACATTTAGCTTAATAAGTATTTTTAAATCATTGAATTTGAAAGTATATCTTCAACTCAAATTTGTCTGTTAATAGTACTTTACAGTGATACGTTAATGAAAAGTGCGTTGTTAGAATAAAATATGACCACTTTTCATGTTTATGTTTTCCCACACATATTGAACCAGGAGAAACTGAAGCACATGACATACACATAAATAGCATGAATTAAGGATACTGGTTCAAGGGTGATGGATTCTGGCCCTCATTTTTGATACTGAGGAGCAACCATGCCACACAAACTGATTATTCTCTCAATGTGAGTGTGTGTACCTTAGATAAAAAATTAATCTTAACCTTTTGTGTCTTGGCTAAACTTTTAGTTGACAATTTGCATTATCTGTCTCAAAAATGTACCCTTCACTATTGCCATTGAAATCTATGTAGGAGATACTTGTTTACTGCCTCTGGGGTTGTTTGCAATATATTTTCATTGATGAGTTAAGTAATGTTAAAAACATGATTATTTTAGCTAGAAAGATTTTGCAGTTTCCCATCTTTGAATGAATAACATAAGAATCTGGCAAATCTAACATCCTTACACGTAGAAAGTTCCTCTTTAAGTTAGAGATCTGTTTAGTTTTGGGCCCCTGACTAAAAAGCTATGACAACAAATTTGGCTGATCCTACTGTCTGAATATCCTTACCTGTAACACAAAGTAAAGCTTCCCTGAAGGTTGCTCTGAGGAATGTCACAGGGGAATTAGTGAGATCCTTGTTAAGCTTATGTGAACAGATAGGGTTTTTGTTTCTAGTCAATGTTTGTATCTTCAAAATTTGGAAGAAGACTTGTAGTTATTGTAACATACCAGCTGGCACTGAGATTGTTGGAGAGAAGATACATAGCTCCCACCTACCTCTAACTGCCAAAGGCTACCAATGTTTATCCAAGTACTAACAATTGCTGAAGTACAGTTGGCATGAGTCCATTCCCTACAATCAGGCCAGAAGAAAATCTTGAAGTTGTTATGCAATGAAATGTTACGAAAATTTGGAAGCACATACCACTTATGCAGAATATCTTCTCTAACCATGATAGTATTAATTTCCCTTTGAAATAATCTTATGGATAGAAATCCTAATTGAGCTTGTCATTAAAAGAAAAGATTATCTGACAAGAAGAATGAAATTCATTTAAAATTATGAAAAAATTTCCAGTTGCCCATATTTCCCCCAAACTTGGACTCGAAGGAGGTAGATTAAGCTAAATATTTTCACCACTGTCTCAAAATTAGAGGTACAGCAGTATTGTGTGTTACCTCTCCAGATTACGTATTTGAAGGCCCATGGTCCTAGAAAGATATTTGTCGAAGGCTGGATGGATCCTTTCCTACTGCTTAGTTTTAATCTCACATAGGCCCTTTGTAAAATCAAATAACTACTATCATTCACAGCCATCTTTTGTATGATTCCTTTAATTGCCACTCAACCTCCACTTATGTATGTAGTAGATGCAATGTCAAGACTTCCACATGCTCCCAAATAATGTCTAAAATCTCCCTGCATCTTTTTGTAATGGTTTTACTTTTATTTTTGGTAGTATCAGGGATCAAACTCAGGAACTTCTGCTTGCGTAGAAAGCACTTATTCCGCTGAGCTATCTCCGCAGCCCTCCCTGCATCTTTTCAAATACTCCTTGTCTTTCTTATGGTTTCTCTTGATAAATTCTCAACGTGCTTTGACAAAACCTTCTCTTATCCTTGCACATGCAAACTCATTCCAAAAGCGACTATCTCAGTCACCTTTCTCTCATTTCTGGGACAAAACATCTAACACTCAAAATTAAGGAAGGAAACATTTATTAAGCTCAAAGTTAGTGGAGGTTTCAGTCCCTACATGGATGGCTCCAACGCAGAGTGGCCCATGGCAGAGGGCAACCATTCATGGTGGTAGACTATAGCAAAAGACAAAATGGAAGGGTAGCAACTGTGGCAGCTAGGGAGGCTCTACTCCTCTTACATTGCATGCAGATTATCCACCCTGGGGTGGATGCAGTGCTCACAGCCATGATCCTAGCACAGGAGCATGAATTAATCACAAACTCTAGAAGCCCACCCCCATGACTGCATGAGGCTTTGTGGGGACAAGCAGGCACAAACCATAACAGCCGCTTAACCCCATTACTCAAGCAATATTTCTCCTTACTTTTAGGAATCAAAATTTTCTATTCTTTTAGATTTTTATGTCTGCTTTTATTTCTCCAATTTTAAAAGCAAGAGTTTTGATTTTCTTTTTATGGCCAATAATCAAACCTTACTTTTTAATTTATACCAGCTGCTCATAACAGTCAATAGAATTACTTACTTGTCTCATCTTAGAATGCTTCTTTTGCCTGAGTTGTAGGCAACTGATTTTTTCCTTACCCTGCAGTTTATCAGTTTATTTCTAACTGATAAAATGTATGGACACCTTAACTTTTATAAGTCCACCAAAGAGCAGCCATCCTGATTTTCATATCTAAACATCCCCTTCCACAATCCTTCTCATCAAAATTGTGGCAATTTCATGCTTGCAGATTACCAGACAAATCTTAAAGTTGGACTTTGCGCCTCATTTTGTCTCATACCCAATATTCAATTGGCCCATAAAGTCTAGTGGACCCAACTCCAAACTGTACCTAGAATGTGAATAGAGTATAAACATCATTTCCTTGGAACAGTATATCATGGTTTCTTGTTAGAGCAGCAGTTCCTACTTTTTATACTTTCCTATATGCAATTTCTGTGCATTTTGGCTTCAGTGTAGAGCAGAAAACAATCCTTCATAGACTTTTTGATTCTTCATTAAAACCTAAAAACTTTGTAATACTCTGTAAGGTCCTCTGTGATTCTGTCATTGTGTCCCCTTGACCTACATCATCTTTGCTTTTCTACTGGCTCATAAGCCTCCCGGTCACATCAATTATATGACTAACTTAGGGGTTCTCCTTTTATTAATTCTTTTGCCTAGAAAACACTTCCTCATATGTACACACAGGGCTCAGCTATTTTCAATATTCAACTCTGTTTAAATATCATCATCAATATATGATTCTCAGAAAACCCAGGTAGATCTTTAAACTACAGATATTCAGAGCCACCTTTTTTCATTTTTAAAAATGTTCCTATTTCTAATAGTTAGCCTCTTCTGGCATACTGATTATTGTACTTATTTTGTTTTTAATGCAGGAATTTTTTATTTTCTTTCTTCCTGTATTTTTCTTTTTACACTCATTTTACTTATAATTCTTTACTAAAAATTATCCTGCTGCATATTATATTTTCTCTTTACAATGCTTTATCTAGACAAAAGCTAGAAAATAAAGACCACCAAGAGATCCAGTGCTTGATCACCATGCTGATACCTTTGGCGAGGCTGGTGGCTGACACTTTACATCAAGATGAAAATCATTAGCACACACTCCATGATGTTTGAAAAACAGCAACTCCTTCTACTCATTCCCATTCTTTATTCTCATATCCTTAAAAGCATCTCCCTGTTAGTTGCATTGTCTCTACTTCTGCAAATGATGCCTCAAGTAACAATATCTTATTTATTTATTTTGGCAGTACTTGGGATTGAACTTGCCAGTGCACCTATGCCACTGAGCCGTCTCCCTATCCCCAAAATATCTCATTTAAACATACCTAAAATATGATTTGCCCTGACAATTCATCAAATAAAAAATGCATTGGATTTCCTGCCAAAAGTTGGTAGCAAATGACAATTTGTTACAATCTCTACACAGATAAGACAAAGACTCTATCTCTGGACCCTAAATAAAGGCATTATAGTCTAATGGTGTTTTTGTGGTGACGTATATGTAATTAGTGAAAACATAGTTTCTCTTTAGAATGACAGAGTGAATATTAACATCATGTTTAAAAAATTTATGTTAAGATTCCATGAGGCCATTTCTAGTTTAATAAGTTGGAGTATAAATGATCTGAGACAAAAACATTTATCTCATTGGTGTTACATATTTTCTGACTTAAATATATTTGTTATATATCACATTTTCCCCAAAGATTTGCCTGGTTTTCTTTCTTGCAGAAATTAGATTTATGTAGAATATTTAAAACTTCAAATGTTTTTTTCGTCAAAAAGAAGCTATTTTCCTGAAAGCATAAAAGTGTCATTCTAAAATTTTAACAATAGAGGCCAGCAAAGCACTAGGTTTTATTTCACCAGAAGAAAATATCTTGATAGTAGAAGGAAAACTTACACTGCAGACATTATGCAACTCTAGTTGTATATCGAAACACTTTATTTTAATGAAGAAAATGAAAGACATTTTTTAGAAATGGAAGCATTTGGCATGAAAACTGAGTATCATATAAGAGCTCCAAGCATATGGTTAAAATTTAAGCTCTCTGTTGCTGGTGAGAGTTGTTACTGTTTTATAATAGAGACTTTAGGAAAATACATATTTTTAAATTCATCTTCAATTTTACTATTTTAATATTAATCATAAAGATCCAGTCATCTTACATGAATCCCTTTTACAGCCATATGGTGAAATATATGCAGTAATTTATAGCACATTTTATGAGCCTGATCTTAATCAATTAAAAGGAGGGGCGTTTTCAGTTCACAAACATTTCTTGGTAATCTGAGATATTTGCACCCTAAAGAAAAATTCAATTGAATTTCCTTGATGTCTTAGAAGGATGAAGAGCAGACTCTTTTTAAAAATGTTAACTTATTATAAACTTTTCCTCATATGATTCAGCGCAATAAGGACTGATTTTGCCAAACTATTGGCAAAAATATGAAAACCTGTTTAATGAAATTAGGTTTTTCTAAGTATGAGTATTTTTATCTCAACTTAGGTGAGTCAGTGGCACAATCTTCGAAGCATAATCACCGAAGAAAAGATTTTAGGGGAAAAAAAGTATGAGAGAAAAATCTGTTGAGCACATGGTAGACTTTACTGTACTGATTACAAGAAAACATCATTTATTTTTAGTTTTTAATATTAAAATTATTTATCTATTCATTTAGTACAGGGTCTGCAGTTCAGACTCGTGATCTTGTGATTCTCCTGTTTCAGGCTCCCCGGCAGTGGGATTACAGGCGTGTGCCACCATGCCTAGTCTCAGGGCTGGCAGAGCATGCCCAGGGTTCAAGGTTGTCACAGCATATGCTACCCAGGATCAAAGTGAATCCTTGTGCTCTCCAGGCAGGTGTCTAGTCTGCCAGTCTATCTCCCCAGCCAAGAAAACATCATTTAAAAAAAGTATGTTTTTTTGTTTGTTTGTTTTTTCCTGAACCAGGGATTCAACTCAGCCCTTTGTGCTTGCCAGGGAAACACTAATTCAACTGAGCCATCTCCCTGGCCAACGTAGTTTTTATATACTTTATTTTTTTGACTAGTGGTACACTTTAAAACCATAGACTCTCAAAAATTGAGGATATCTATATTTCTGCCAAATGTAATGCAACATGTTTAGTTCACTTTCTTAAATTTTAATATTACTAAGTTTATGTTAGGTTAGAATAGAAAAAAAGAACAAGCTTATAGATGTAAAACAAATTATATGACCTCATTTGGCATTTGGAATAACATTTTGATGCTGATATATCTTTTTGTTGCTTATATAGAATACTAAGTAAGATTTTCTTCAATTCACACCACTCATTCTTTACCTTTCTAGTAGACAGGAAATGCTAGAGTATAGAACTGCATTAATGACAGAAATAAAATAAATGAAATTCAAGGGGCTGGGGAGTTGGCTCAGTAGAATAAGTACTTCCCTGGCAAGTGCAAGGGTCTGAGTTCAATCCCTGGTTCCGCCAAAAAAAAAAAAATTAAAATTCAGCCGGGCGTGGTGGCGCATGCCTGTAATCCCAGCACTCGGGAGGCTGAGGCAGGAGGATTGTTGTGAGTTCGAGACCAGCCTGAGCTACAAAGTGAGCTCAAGGCCAGTCTGAACTGCACAATGAGACCCTGTCTCAAAAAAAGACAAAAAAAAAAAAAAAAAAAAAAAAAAAAAAAAAAAAAAAAAAAAAAAAAAA
>PVKA01050798.1:0-12533 GCA_004027165.1 Ctenomys sociabilis
TTTTCTTATTCCTAGAATGAACACATAAATAAGTCTGACCAAAGTCTGATGGATGCTTTGTAACATGGATATCAAAGTTATCTTCAATGTAATTGAGTATTGATAGACATATTTTTAAACCATTGTATAAATAAGACGCTGAAAGCAACCAATATTTTCTTCTCTTTGTAAATGAAATGGGAATATTATAGAAACAAAATTGCAGAGGATTAATGAAAGCAATTAATAGAACATGGTAAACCATTATTCTCCTTTCTATGTTGTCAACAGGTTTTACTCTTGAAGTAATGGGCTTGACCCTTTCATATTGAAATACCTTCAAAATTAACACATAAAACTTTCTGGATGTTCTAAAGAAGAAAACTTTAGAAAAATAATTGCCCAGTATTTAAACTGTAGAGGGTATGGCTTTTGTTAAATCTGGATCATATTTATCCAAACTTGTTAACTCAAGATCTGATGATAGTAGTTAAAATATTTACTTTCAGAATTTTACTAAAGGAATCTTATGAATTCCTATACCAAACCCATAGAAACAGACTATATACCAGTCTTATGGTATGCAATAAAAAGATACATGATGAAAATGCATTAAGGGAATTCAAGAATATCGTCAGTAAAAAAAACAAAAAACTCAGAGTTGAACATGAATTAAAAGGAGAATCTCAGATCAAGAGATAGAAACCCAATGCATAATGAGAAAATAGAGTTTGAGACTCTGAAATCCTCGTGGATCCTCCCAAACTAATACTTTTTGATTCCTCCATGAAAATACACAATGTTTTTTAAGTAAGATTTCTGTGTTCAGTGTTGATGTCTGATCTGGCTTTTGACTGTACAAAACATTACACAGTAGCTCCTGAGCCTGTGAGGCAAAATCCTCAGTGTTACCTTTTGGGTTTTCCAGGTTACAAAAGTCAGTGAGGCTGTAAAACCTTTGTAGTAACAAAAGGGGTCGAGACAATTTTATATCCCTGAGCAACGTGATGCCCCATGAAGGAAAAGCTTTCTTATGGATGTAAGAAGAAAGATTTAGAAATGAAGTTAAATAAGATAGGAGCAGCACCATTCACAGAAGAAAGATCAAACACGCCACAGAAAAAGACATGTTACGGTGCAATTGCCCTCTGGGTGTCATAGGATTATGAAAGTCTAACTTAATTAAGGGAGAAAATAGGTCACATTTAATAACTACACATGTGACACATCATTTTGACTATACAAAATAACTGAAGAAGAGATTAAGAAATTAGAAATACATGAAAGACATACACAGAATGCCTTAATCTCTTCTCCATCAAAGTCAGAGAAGTGTTTTGATTATGCATATACAAAAAAATTCATCCTTCTTTTAATTTCTTTCTTTTAAAACATCTTCTGTGCATTTGAAAAAAGAAACTTTAAGTATCACTGGAAAAGGAAACAAAATAGTGCAACTAAAAATTACAGAAAGAAGCACTGGGTTAGGAGATAATGTATTCTCCTTATAAAAATACACCATGCATCTCTTTTCCTTTCTTTCTTCTTCAAATGACAGGTCATCAGACATTTATGAACTCAACATGGAATCTTTCCCCTTTCAGGATTTCATGCTCCTGTGGGGTTGAGCTAATTACAGGCACACTTCCTATGGAGGGCACAATGCTTCCACAGTACTGCAGAAGCACAATAAATAATTGAACAAAGCTAGCTGGATTATTTTTTCTCACATGGCCACAGGTTGTAGGCAGCTCTGCTGTCACACACAGAGCAGCAGGTCTCTTCTTTGGGTGTCTCCAAGAAAGGCTTTGTTTGATAGGCTGAAAAGGTTCACACTGTTCCCAAATTTTGAAAGGGATAAAACACACATAAAATCCTACTTTTCTTTATAGAACTGTAAAGGCAAATGCTCACTCCTGTCACTGGGAATATGATTTTGATCAGGTGGTTGGTTATTTAGGCCAGATGTGAAAGAAATCAAAGAGTAAGCTTGGGAATTAATACTTGTTGTAAGGAAGAACAGGCGTCTGTCTTTGACCTAAAAATGCACTAGGAAACTGGTTGCACATGTGCCCCTAAAGAATTTGGCTCATGGAGAGGGCTGAGACTGTTGAAAAGTAAAGTGAACGTTTTATGCTGTTCAATACAGTATTCAAAACTTTTTATAGAGAAATATAGCAAGAAAAAATAAAATATGAGATATATACAAAAGGAAGGAGTCAAACTATCTTTTATTCACAGATAACATGAATTTTTGCAGAGAGCACTTAAGTAACTTCACTAAAAGACTTGTGGAACTATTTAAAAAATTCAGCAAAGTAGCAGGATGCAAAGTCAATACACAAAAATTTATAATTCTTCTGTACACCAACAAGAAATGACTGGGGAAGAAATTAGGAAATAGTCCTATTCATAGTAGCTTCAAGGAGTTAAGCACCCAGGAATTACCTTAACCAAAATGAAAGACCTCTATAACTTTAAAATACAACATTCGAATACTGTCCTCTGAAAAGAGATTGGAGAGGACTTCAGAAAATGGAAAGATACCCTCATTCCAGGATAGATTTGAACAATATTGTCAATGTGGCCATACTACTGAAAATGATACATACATGTACTGCAGTCCTAATCAAAACACCACCAATATTCTTCCAAAACTAGAAAAAAATTAGATTTATGTCCAACCAAACTAAGCCCAGAATAGCCAAAGCAATCCTCACCAATACACTCTGATTGTTCAATTTATTTCAGGAGTGAGATGCATGAGATCTTCAGGTTCATACTTCAGAAAATTCTCTTTATGTGCTTTTCTATGTGAAGTATAAAATGCATTGATGAGGCTATGAGATTGAGATTGAGCCCCTACATAAATACCTCATGCATTCCTTATAGTTTATTAATAAATGATAAGTCATATGTATTAATAAAGATGGGATTTGAGTGACATTTTGCTACAAAAATGGATGTCATAATAAGATTAATACTAAATTTCAAGTTATATCACAGAGCTACAATGACAATGTGGCATTGACACAAAAACACAGATATGCAGAACAGTGGAGGAGAACTAAGGATGGAGAAATAGCTGCTGGCACTTTTATCCATCTGATCTATATCATGCTTGAAGAAAAGACAGCTTTTTTAACAAGTGAGAAAAGTGGACATGCATGTAGAAAACAATCAGTTTGTGCCCGCATCTCTCACCTTGTACTGAAATGAAATGAAATGGTTCAAAGATCAGGTATGAAACCAGCAACATAGGGATGGGAAGGTCATTGAAAGGAAGGGAAGGGACTGGGACAAAAGGGAAATCAGAATGTAACATTTACAGGAGCACATTCTGTGTGCTGTGATCATTATGTGTATCACATTGTATTTACCATGCGTTGTAAACATATCCTGAGGGCTACAACTAACTTTTTTATATGACTGCAGCAACTCAATGGACGCTGTCTGTAAAATCCAATGGAGACTTGGATGAGAGCAACAAATCCTTGTCCTGTGTCCTAAGCCATGGTCTGCGGCAAAGGCAATGTAAAGTTTTCTCTGAAGGGTCAGACAGAAAATGTTCTCAACTTTATGGGCCAAGCCCACAGAGCTCCCTTGTTTTTAGAACAAATTTAGGCATAGACAATGTACAAACAAATGAGCATGACTGTATTTCAAACTGCTGCATGTACACTGAAATTGAACTGCATCCATTTTTTTTGTACATCAGAAAGAATTCTTCTTTCAATTTTTTTCTCACTACTTATCAGTTTAAAAATAATTTTTGTTTACAGGCTATGCATATATAGGATAGACTAGATCTGGTCATAGGCCATCAGTTGCTCACAACTGGTTTTGGATTATAACTAACAGATGTAGAAAAACTTTAATTAATATTTTGAAATACACGAGAAAATAAATATGGTAAAAAACAAGATTAAAAAGCAATGTGGTATATATATGAATTTGATGCCATAAACATGGATGCATTTTGTGTAAACTTAATTATATCAATGTTAAATTTATATGCAATAGCATATTCTTTTACACAGAATCATAAATTTACCTTCACGTTTGCTAATAGTTAATACAATGAAAGACCTGGGAGCATTTGTAAAAGTGAACTGAAACAGTTTATAAAAAATTAACTATTGCCTGGGAAGAGAATGGAACAGATACTAAAAAGAAAAAGGAGTTTCTTCTAAGGGACTCTCACAATACTGGTACTGTAAAATATCAATAGTCTCTAGATAACATGATGAATTTAGAAGTTGTTTTGGATAAAATGTTTAAGTAACTCCCATAGCTTTTATTCTAAGTCACCAGGAGGTGAAAGCAACTGTAAGTTGGGACAGGGTAGGTAGAGGTAGGCTTGGGGGTAATATTTCATTGAAGTAGAATTGGATCCGATTGTTCAATTTATTTCAGGAGTGAGATGCATGAGATCTTCAGGTCCATACTTCAGAAAATCCTCTTTATGTGCTTTGCTATGTGAAGTATAAAATACATTGATGAGGCTAAGAGATTGAGACTGGGCCCCCACATAAATACCTCATGCATTCCTTATAGGTTATTAATAAATGATAAGTCATATGCATTAATAAAGATGGGCTTTGAGTGACATTTTTGTACAAAAAATGGATGTCATTAATAATAATATTTGCTTAAATATAAGACCAGATACGAAAAACGGCATTAGAAATCAAAATAAACAATTCTATACTATCCCAATTTTCTCTTTGAGATACTGCACATTGTGAAACATACTAGAAAAAAGCAAAGTAAAACAAATTTATAAGATCTATGTAAATTTAATTCAAACAAAACATTTCCCCAAGACATATAACCATGAAACTTGCATTTGTTGCCTTGAAAGCATTCTACTGAAAGTTACACATGTACACACACACACACACACACACACACACACATCAGTGCTGTGGCTGTAAATAGATTGCATAGGGATGAACACATTGCCAATATCCATGAAGATCATAACTAAGGCTCTTGTTGGAATTCCATGGTATTTTAGCAAGATGCATTCTTGTCCTTCTAATTCCATCTTAACTGGCGTGAGGCACCTTGGAACCTGGATGGTTGCTTACCAGTTGGCGTAAGGTGTCTCCAGGTAATAACAGGTTCGGGACGGCCGTTGGCCATGCAGACCAGGGTCACATTGCTGCCCTCATTCACAGTGACATCCGAGGAGATGTTGGAGATCTTTGGTGGAACTGTAAAGAAAAGCAAATGGAATGCATAAGCACGTTAGTTAGGAAAGCCTTGCAGGGCTTGTCCCATGGCTTCAGGTGGCAAGTGTGAGCTTTTATTGCTTACGTTGAAATTCTGTGTTAAGTATCCAAGTTTAAGAATCACACTTGCAATCTGTTCACCCTGTCTCTAGGGCACTTCCGAAGTACTGCTAGAGGGCAAGACTCTCCTCCTATGGTCACCTGAGTGCTGTAAGAAGTGATTGGGTCATACAATGAAAATATCTTAGCTCTTTTCAGATGAGCACAAACTTATCTAAAAATGAAGAGCCAAGCACTTGAATACAAATTAAGAATAGCTTTTTTCTTATTACTGATACTTAAATTTATTATATTTTATATATAAAATGAATAGCATCCAACGTCTCTTCAAATGCTAGGGAAAGAAAAAGTATTATTTCATATACATTGCAACATTGTTAGTAATATAAAGTACTTATTTGGCCATACATTGAAGCCCTGGACTAATTATGATGGAAAGCCTCTAAATAGGGTCTTTGTTTGTAACAGGCCAGCTGAACTACTTTAGAATGTAAACACTGATTTAAGAAGGCCTATGTTAAGACGCACAGATCCTGGAAAAACATCACACTATTATTATTCTCAATATTACCATCACCTCTACTTTTAATACTTTAATAATAGCTAACTTAAATGAAACAACAGCTATTCCTAAGAATCAGAGTAAGATACTTTACAAGTATCATTTCAGCTTCTTATAATAAAGACATGATATCCCATGAAGATTTTATTTGTTGGTATAAATGCAACTAAGTGAGAGGCAGGAAAAGAACTCCAATCAAGCTGCCTCCAGGACCCGTGCTCTTACACACTTCCCAAACACAATTTCATCTTCACAATCCAGGTTACCAGATGGCAGAAAATGACAGAAATTACTTTTTGGTGATGTGAAAAATGAGTTCCCAAGGGCAAGCTGTGCTGCTGCCTGACTTCTGTCATTAGTGTGCAGGGTGGTAACATTGATCCCACGTTAGGTAGGCTTATGTGGGAAGTGAATTACTCGCAAATTTCATCACAGAGGTTGTGCACCGATTACCAGTAGGTGGGCTGGTGGTCAGCTGTGATGCTCTCATTACTCAGTTGCATATGTCCCTGAGAAAGCGTGTGTAAAGGAGAGGAGGCAAGAAAGCATGAAGTAGTTCAGTAAGAAATAATCTTATTTTTTCTCATTCTTCCTTCCCATTACAAATACTCCATTCCTCCCTAATAAGAACAGTTTCTGCTCAAAAAGGCCTATTTGTGACACCATGTGATCACTGCAAATCCCTTCAGGTGGTTTTCATGCACTTGGGCCACAGATGAGTTCACAGTGTTACAAGAGGGAAGTGGGCTGAGGAACTCCTATGATTTTAGCATTGTTCTAACTTGGACACGTGACAGGACCTTGGGTAGTAACTGGTGACATTAAATTAATCCCAGTGGCAGCAGTAGGATAGAGTTAATTCCCATTAGCTACCAATCTCTATTTGTAGACTGTCGAGTCTCCTTTGCAGATACTGGGCTTAAGGATCATTTTCTTGAATTCATACATTGACTTACAATAGGTTCTCCCAGAGAACATATTTTATGACGAAGACCTGAAAGCTCATGCCTATTTTATAAGAAGGAACATGAGGTACATGGAGGAATAATGGCCTTTCAAGGATAGTCCCACAAAGAATCATGATTGGACTTATAATTTAGAGTTCCTGAATGTCCATCTGTCTGTTTAATACTTAGTCCTTAATTCTACATGAGTAAGTCAGTATTCTGCACATATAACCAAGTAAATTGCAATGAAGACTATGTCAATGATAGTATTTAAAAATAAGACTCAGACATATGAATGGGATCCTCAATAATGTAAAACCTGTAATAGCAACCTTTATAGCAGTTATAAGATCCTATCTTACCTCTGGAGAGACCTCATATTCCTCTCTAGTTACCTCTGAGTTGGACATGATATAAATAGATAAAATATAGGGCTGCAGAGATAGCTCAGTGGTCTAAATGCCTGCCTGGCAAGCACAAAGTGCCAAGTTCTATCCCTGGTACTGCATGCTATGCTAGCCCTGAAATGGGATATGGTGGTGCACACCTATAATCCCAGAGCTTGGAGGAACTGAGACAAGATAATTACTGAGTCTGAACTGCACAGTGAGTCTCCGTATCCCAACAACAAGAAAGAAAAAAAATTAAAAATAGATAAAACATATTTTTCTGATCAAGAAGGGGAAGAAATTTCTAAATCCTTAGTATTAAAATATGCAAATGCATTAAAAATAAAAATATCTATAGTTAAGGGAATGGAACCCACAGAATATTTTCCTATAATAAAATTTATACTCCATTTTCTCTATTTTAAATAAAAGAAAATTGCACTAAGGATTTTGTAGTTCCATGTTACACAGCAAAGCCATTTAATCTTACATAGACAGGTATTTTTTCTTTTTTCTTTTTTTCTGTACTTAGGCCAGGATCTACAGGGTTCACAGGGTCTCATGACATAGACTGGACCCATGGTGATCCTCCTGTTCACTGGGATTACGGGCTCATGCCACCACGCCCAATCTCAGTGCACCTCAGGGGTGGGCCCAGCACCCCAAGCTGAGGATCAAACCCTGGCTACTGCGTTCTGCCTAAGCAGGCACTTTAGTCTGTTGATAGGTACTTTTCAAACTGGTAGTTTAATTGATTACAAGATTATATTCTGGCTGTCAAGTGTTTTCACTTTCCTAAGCAAGGGCAGGAAACTCAGATCCCAGGTCCAAGAAAGTGGAAGTAAAGAAAATGTTCATGGTGGACAGTGAGAAATGTAACCACAGCTGGCATGGAATCGCTGTCTCCCTCTGGAGCGCTTCTCTAGGGTGTCATCTCGTCCTTTATGCACCCTCTTCATTTTATTGTATGTTAGCTTCTTCATCTAATATTTGCATATGAGGCATTTTCTTTGCTCTAGGAAGAATTCCATTTCCCAGTCTTATGCCAGTGTTGTGGTAACTTTCAGCCTCTCTCTTAAACTAGGCATTGACGTGTGTCTGGAATCCCAGCACTGGGAGGCTGAGGCAGGAGAACTGTGAGTTCAAGATCAGTGTAGGCCACACAATGCATTCAAGGCCAGCCCAAACTACATAGCAAAGCTTGACTCTAAAGTCTGAACATACAGACACATTTTTGAAGGAATTATAAAATAACACATTAACCTTGAATGTATTGTGAAGTCTCCCTTTAAGCTCTAAAGAAAGTGCTCTAAAGCTGTGCATGAGCAGCTATATTGCTTTTAGGTCCATGGGCAGGCAATATTTGTTAACTCGTTTGTGCTGAAATATTTAACTCTGTTGATCATAACGTCATTTTTGTAGTCTTTCATTTTCTTGGGTCCCAGAACAATAGGCTCAGTTGTTCTTCCTCTCACCCTTCTGGCCAGCCTCTCCAATTTAACTTTTGGCTCATCTTGCCCTTTGCCCTAACTATCTGTATATGAGGCTCAGTTGGTCTCCTCTCTCTTCCCCTCGGTGTGCGCATTCACCGATTACAGGTCTGGATTACAGGTCTGGATTACAGGTCTGGATTACAGGTCTCGCTTTGTAACCGCAGCAGCCAAGGCCCTGTTATGGAGGGGTCCGCATCAGTGTTGCCAGACCAGCTGCCTCCTTTCTGCATCCTCAGATGCCTCCAATACTCTTTAAGTTTCTCTATTTTCTCTGTGAAACAGCTGCATTTTATTATCTTGGTGAGTGGCTTATTCTGTAAAGAGTTGACCAGGCAACAAAAATAAGTCTCCAATGTAAAACAATAACAAGGCACCACCTTTAACCTATCCTTCCTTTTAACTCACTATTCCAAGAGCCCCGTTTCAGACAGTGAATTTCTATTTTTATATCTGAATCATTGCAAGAAAATCAAAACAGATTTCCACAGCTCGAGTTCTCCTTTTCTGAGGCTTACCATCTTACATCCCCCACACCACAATCGCTTTGCTCTAAATTATATATTTGAGTATAGTGGCCCTTGGTTAATCTCACTGCTCTCAAGATTTGAAATCTAAGCTTCTTAATAAGATTTAATGGGTCATTCATGATTGGCTTCCGCTAATCTCTCCAACTTCATTTCTTGCTCCTTTTGCCCTGAGACAGCCAAGTCAGAAGATAGATCAAACAAGATTTGGTTTTGAGAATGTACTGTGCTCGTGGCACCCTTGGATCTGACTGGTTTTTGTACACGCACAAAATGCTTCTCCTTCAGCTCTTCCTGCGCTGAGCCCCTTTTCCCTTCAGCTACAGTTTCAGCCACTTGGCTTCTCTGCATTTTTTTCTAGGACAACTTTCCTGTCACTCCTTACCTCCCTTGTTTCTGACATCACACGGGGTGTTCTTACTGTGGCCCTTTATTGTTCTATGCTGCATGCAGAGTCACACACTTGCCACTTCCTTGCCTGTCACTGAGTTCCAAAGGCAGGCCAAAGGGCCTTTGCTTTGTCTTTATGGCCACTAAACGATAATGTTAAGGTTCAAAAATATTTGATAACACCCTTCCCTCATCTCTAGATTTTAAAGTATCATATCCCATATTTTTTTTTTTTTTTTTTTTTGGCAGAACTGGGGATTGAACTCAGGACCTTGCACTTGCCAGGGAAGCACTTATTCCACTGCGCCATCTCCCCAGCTCCTTATATTGATTATTTTGGTTAGGAAATGTGGACTTTTATTTTCTTGATCAGTGATACATGTCTCTTATTAATATTTCTTATTTATTTATTGATTTGAATGTATTTGATTGCTGTAGGGTCTCACTACGCAGCTCGAACTCGTGATGATCCTCCCTCTTTCAGCCTCCCCAGTGCTGGGATTACAGGCATTTGCCACTACCCAGATTCGGGATGGCTCAGCCTGCCCTGGGGTCAGGGCTGGCACTACATGCGGTGCCAGGGATCAAACTGTAGTCCCTGCACTTGCCTAATCTTGCCTAAGCAGGCACTTTAGTCTGCTGAGTTATCTGGCCGGCCCCATCTTATCAGTATTTCTATAGCTATCCTTCCAATCATTTATTTCACCATTAAGTATTTTGTGCTTTTTTTTTTTTCAGGAAACTTTTCCTGTCACCCCCTATCTCCACAGCTACCCTGTTGCTGATGTTATTTGGGGTTAACGAAAGGATTAACCATAGAACAGGAGTGTGTTTCTGTAGTTGAGGAACACAGACAGCAAGAAGCCCCTTCTGTCTCACTTAATCAATTACTAATTGTTTTAAATTTCACATCTTATTTTCTTTTTGCTGAGGAGTCACATATATGTTTCGTAGTTCTTTATGGTTTTCTTTTATTATTATTATTTTCATTTATGTATTTGGTACAAGGTCTCATTATGTAGCTCGGGCTTCTAGTGATTCTCTTGTTTTCAGCCTCCCCAATGCTTATGCCACCATGCCCTGACTATTGCCGGCTCAGAGTGCCCAGAGTGGCATGCAGGACTGGGGATCACCCCCTGGTCCATGCCCTTGCCAAAGCACATGCTAGTCCATTGAGCTATATCACCCGCTCCCTATGATTTTCTTATAGGAATTCATCAACCTTAAAATTAAAGCACCACTAATGGCTTCAAATTAGCAACTCAAAGGGCTTGTTAATATAACCTCTACAGCGCTGGCCGGATAGCTCAGTGGACTAAAGAGCCTGCTTAGGCAGAGTGCAAGGATGCAAGGATGGGGGTTTGATCTCCATCACCATGTGCTGTGCAGGCTCCACCCCAAGGGCTCAAGGAGACATGTCGAGACTGGGCACGCCAGTGCGCACATGTAATCCCAGCGCTTAAGAGGCTGAGAACAGGAGAATCACTAGGCATCTGATTTGCATAGTGAGACCCTGGAGACCTTGTCTTCTCTTAAAATCTTGTAAAACTTTTGCAAAGTAGTAAGTGTTGTATTATGACTGTTATTGTTACTATTATTATCACTACCACCATTTTAAATATGCTGATATAAGGGACCAAATGGGTAAAACTCACATAGCTAAAGAAAATAAAGTGTAAAACCTATGATATATCTATATACATTTCCCAGAATTTACTTTTTCTCACCTAACATTCATTTCTCTGAACATGACTCAAATAGGATTTTCACATTGCTTCATTATTACCAAGGAATACTCTTTAGGAAATAATGCTTAATAGGATAAATTTATTTGTATCAGCAGTGTAAGTTGTTTAATTTTCAAACACTGTAATACTGATTTATGTTCAGTTCTCTGCTCATCATAATATTCCTGAGAAGTTGGTCTCTTTCTGGAATATTGCTCAACAATTTCCATTCTCAATATATTTGCATGATTTGTCATGTTTTCGTCCATGAAGGCCATAAACTGCTTATTTAATGTTTTCCATTTATTCAGTTTCCCAGATCTCTCCAATTTGTCTGTGTGGTTTTGTTTTATTTTTTGACTAATGAGAGCTATTTATGCTGTAACTTATACTGATCTTTGGCTGTCATGTTCCAGTTTTCCCAATTTATTCTTTACTCCTTAATTTGTTTATGAATATTTTTATTTTGCAGAAGTTTAAACTTTCATTGTTATTATGCCTCTTAACCTTTCTTTTGTGATTTCTTTTATCGTTTTTGTGCATAGATTATCCTTTCCTAATGTAGATCAGGCAAGAGTGTATCTGTTTCTTCTTTTCAATTTGAATTGTTCGTTGATATTTGAACTCTATCGCCTCAAATTTATTTATATTATGAGAACCAGATTGTTCTTCCTCAATTTTAGGCCATTTCCCCAGTAGCATTTGTTGAGTAGTATGAAATGCATCTGATATCTGTGGCTTTCAGTATCTTCCTAAAAGCTGCAACCAAACAGCCTACCTAGTATTCCTGAAAAACAATGATTCTTACATAGCACATCAAGTAATTTTATGAAAATATTTATTAAAATATTAATATTGTGTGGGCTGGCCTGATAGCTTAGTGAATTAAAGCATCTGCTTAGGCAGAGTTCAGTGGCCAGGGTTTAATCCCTGCCTTAGGGTGATGGCCCCGCCTCAGAGACGGGCTGAGACAGTAATTGAGAAGCTGAAAACAGGAGAATTACTAAAAATCTGATCTACATAAGGAGATTATGTAGAACCTGCACTAAATACAGAAACAAATTTATAATGTACATTATTATTCTGATTTCATTCAAAATCTAAATTATTATTTTTATTACATGGATGATATTTTTTCATTCATATATATACATTATTTATTTTTTTATTTTTATTTTTGTTTTATT
This sequence comes from Ctenomys sociabilis, assembly GCA_004027165.1. Lineage (NCBI taxonomy): Eukaryota > Metazoa > Chordata > Mammalia > Rodentia > Ctenomyidae > Ctenomys > Ctenomys sociabilis. Next base: position 12,496 of record PVKA01050798.1, read on the forward strand.
GAAGTACAAATATAAATGAGACAGTTTTAAGACACCTT
>PVKA01050799.1:0-12532 GCA_004027165.1 Ctenomys sociabilis
GATTTCATGAATCACCAATGTGAAGTAACTCACAGCTTGGAAAATAATGCTTAGGTAACAAACAGTGATATAGAGTATTTAGGATAATATACCACTCGGAAAGTACCACTCACTCAATATTGAAAAATCTTAACATGTTCCATGGCTGGTTTAGAGCTTTCTTTAGCTCCTATTAAGGCTTCTGTATACCCTTCTCAGATGAAGGGTACCTTCCTTTCTCCCAGAGGCAAGTACTATTCTAAACATGGTAATTACTGACTGTATGCTTGTTTTTATATACCAGTGCATGAATCCATAAGCAATTTGTGACATCGGTGTTCATGTGTATCTATTTAAAACAAATGCTATATTATCCTACAACTTTTTTCTATATATATTTCAGTGGGGATTGAAACTGGGATCTTGCCACTGAGCTCTTTTTATTTTTCATCTTAAGACAGTCTTGCTAAGTTGTTAGTGTGGTTGAATTCACCATCCTCCTTCAGCCTTCCAGAGAGCTGGGAGTACGGGCATGCACCACCACGCCCAGCCTGTATCACATTTTTAAGATCTATTGATATTGATATGTCATTCTTGCTCTTTCATTTGCATTGCTGCATGGTATTCTGCGATCTGAACATTCCATGCTTTGCTAACATTTCCTTATTCAGAGATCCTGTGTTGTTTACTGTAGTTTATGGGGTTTTTTTGTTGTTGTTTTGGTGGTACCAGGGATTTAACACAGGACCCTACACTTGCCAGGCAAGCACATATTCTACTGAGCTATCTCCCCGGCCCCTATAGTTTGTTTATAGTTTCTCAAAAATATCCTTGTAAATATCTCATTCTGTGCCCAAGCTAAATTTTCCTAGGGTAGGAAGATGAGGTGGAAGGGATGTCAGGTGCTGTCCCCCAGGAGCACCAGTACAATGTGCGGGGACCAGCACATGGCTCGGGAGCCACAGTGCCAGCTGTGCCTCCCATACATCTGCATCTGATTCTGTCACTGAGTCCTGGCCCAGCCCCTCTGTGTCATCTCTGCTGTGATCTGTGATCCTGGCCAGGTCCCTATTGGATCAGACTCCTTGACTGAGACTCTGTGGGTGCCAATGGTCGACCCATCCAGAGCAGAGTGCATGCTGGGAGGATGACTCCCTGTGCAAGGAAGAGAGCTGGGAGAGTAACTAGGCAGCTCCTCCACCCGGCTGCAAGGGGTGGTCAGATGTTGTGGGGTCAGGTCCATATTGGTGCTCTACTGTTTTGGAGCTCTATGTTGGTCTATGTTATTTTGTTTTGTTTTGGTACCAGGACTTGAACTCAGGACCTTGCACTTACAAGGGAGGTGCTGTGCCACTGAGCTATATTCCTCATCTCTGTTGTTGCTTGTGTACATATAGAAGTGGTAGGGCATAGACAAAGAACTCAAACAAACATTTTGTCAAAGAAGATAAACTAATGACCAAGCAAGCATATAAAAATAGTACAACATTTTTATTTGAAAAAGTGCAAATTGAAAATGCCCATGAAGGATGACTGAAATGAAGAGGTAAGTTACTAGGAAATATAGGCAAAGGTTGGACGGGATTAGAACTCTCATCCTCTGACTATAGAAATTTAAAATGAGGCAGCTGTTCTGAAAAACAGTAGTCCAGTAGTCTCTCAAAAAGTTAAACGTAGGACTAGGGAGATAGCTCAGTGGCATAAACACTTGCCTGATAAGTGCAAGGTCCTGAGTTTAATCCCTGGTAAACAAGTACTTACCAAATGGCATAGCAGTTCCTCCCCTAGGTATATAACCAAGAAGACTAAAAATATGTGTTCTCCTGCATCCTATATATACTAAGCACCCATACTAGTGATATTCGTAACTGTCAAAAGCTAGAACAACTCAAATGGCCATCAACCTCTGAATGGATAAACCAAAGGCCAGTTGATGGAATATTGCTCATCCACAAACAGGAACAATGTACTGATACATGCTACAGCATGCATGAACCTTGAAAATATTCAGAATGAAAGAGACCAGTCACAGCAAGGCCAAGACAGTATGATTCCACTTATTCAAAATGCTCAGCCCTGGCAAATCCACAAGACAGAAGGCTGATGTGTAGTTGCCAGAGGTTTAGGAAAGAAAGGATTGGGGACTGATAGGGAATACAGAGTTTCCTTTTGAGGGCAATGAAAATATTCCCAAATTTAAGTGGCAGCAATACGTGTATAGTTTTGCAAATATGCCCTGAACAGTATGCCTCATTCAAAAAGAGTGAATTTTGTGGCATGTGAGTTATAACTCAGTAAAAATTTTTTGCAAGAAAAATGTGCATCCTTGGTAATTCTGTGCTTTGTGGTGACTTTTACATGTAAACATCAGGGATATAGAAAAGCAAGTATTTCGCCTGAGCTGTTTATGTAAGATGATATCTACTGTCCCAAACACAGTCCAGCAAGTGTTACTTTTAATTTTATTTTTTCTTTAGTTTGCTGAAGCAGAGTATCCCTACACAGTTCAGGCTGGCTTTGGACTCACTATATAGCCCAGATTGGCCTCAAACTCACAGCGCTCCTCCTGCCTCAGCTTCCTGAGTGCTGGGATTACAGGCATGTGTCGCCAGGTCTAGCTCCATAAAAGTTTTTGAGGAGAAGGGCTGGAAGTGTAGTTCTGTGGTAGAACACTTGCTCGGTACAAAGACTCTGGGTTCGACCCCTCAAACCTCAGTCAGTCAACCAATCCATCAATCAGTTGATTAAATCCTAGCTAAATTAATCAAGAAAAGTATGAATTAATGATATTAGAAATGTAGAAGTGACAATTAATGGCTGTATAGACAATAAATGATGCTAAAAGAATATTACAATGTTATGCTACAAATTCCATAACTTAGATGAAATAGACAAATTAAGAAATAAACGAATTCCTTAAAATGTACAAACTACCAAAATTCTGGGCAGGAGAAATAGACAATCTGAGTAGGTCAACATGTTAAATAAAGTGAATCAAAATTATAAACTCCCCCCACCACATACCAGGCCTAGATGGTTTCATCAGTGAGTTCCACTAAACATTTGAGGAACAATTCTAATTCTTTACAGTCTTCCAGAAAATAGAAAATAATTTAAAGCTACAGAATAATATAAACAACAACAAACAGAAATGGAAGGAAGCCAGGAAGATGGCTCAGCAGCATACGTTCCTGCCTGGCAAGTGCAAGGTCCTGAGCTTGACTCCTGGTACTAAAAAAAAAAAGGAAGGAAAAGTTATAAAATTATATCAAAATTACAAAATTTTATTGAGAAAAATTTAACAGCTCCTATATATGTAGAAGGACATATAGTGAGAATGATTAGGAATATTCTATTCTGAGATGTCCTTTTTTTCCTATGCGGATTTTTTTGTTCAACGTAATGTCAATTAAATTCCTCTATGAGCATGCATGTGCGTGCGTGTGTGCGTGCATGCATGCGTGCGTGCGTGCGTGTGTGTCTGTGTGTGTGTGTGTGTAGGAAACACCAAAGACTGATTAGAAAATTGTAAGTGAAACAGAAGGAGTCAAAGAACACCAAATGCTTCAGGAATAGCTGTAATCCCAGCACTTGGGACGCTGAGGATCACCATGAGTTTGAGGCCAGCCTGAACTAGAGAGCGAGACTCTGTGTGAAAAAACAAAACAAAACAAGAATTCATTAAAATTAGACTGTAGATCAGTTGTTTTCTTAACTACATTCCATGAAACTTAAGAATTCTTGGAGAACCTGGGGGTGATGGGAAGGAGGAGGTGGCTGGAAGGTAACCAGGTATAGCCGAGAACTGCTCCTTTGCACACGCCAGTTGAACAGTATCACAGCCCCGAAGCATGGCAGAGAGCCTTTGCAAAGAAACAGCTGCGTGTCGCAGGGTGATGCTCAAGCCTTGTAAGACAACGAACATGTAGCTGGAGAATCTCTAATGACTGGAACAATAAACTATAAGCTGATCCACCGAGTTAGAAAAAACCTGGGCCCGAACGTTACGCATTTTTATTTCAAAGGCATCCCAGTCACAAGACCGACATCTGCACGCTCACCTTCTAATAAAGTTCTGACACCATGTACTTCAGGTGTGTGTCAGCCATGGCAGTGCTGGGAAGCCACAGCCACAGCCACTCAGTTCTGGCCAGTGAAAGAGGCCACTCTTCAGTTCAGATTGCCCTTGAGCTCACTGTGCAGACCAGGCTGGCCTTGAACTTTTGATGGTCCTCTCCTCTGGGGTTCCCAAGGTGCTGGCATTACATGTGTTCGCCACCACATCTAGCTAATTACCAAACTTTGTTCAACATTTTACTGGTCTACAAAGCATAAAAGTTTGGGTAATGATGTGAACATTTCATGAATATATGAAATTCCTTATAATTATGATAATGTGAAATATTACTCATTGTTTGCCTATTCTTAGATTTCTTTTTTTTGGATTTTAGGGAAGGGTCTATAGGGTGTTCAGGGTTTCACTACTAGATCAGACTCATAGTGATCCCCTGTTTTCAGCCTCCCAAGACCTGGGATCACAGATGTGTGCCACCATGCCCAATCTCAATTGCCATCTCAGCTCACCCTGGGGGCAGGGCTGGAATGGAGGCCTGGGGATTGAATCCCTGGTCCCTGCGCCTGCTTGCAGGTGCTTTAATCTGCTGAACTATTTAGCCAGCTCTGTTTGCCTATTCTTAATTCCAAACTTGATGAAGATTTTTTTAAAAAGTGAGGGCTTGTCATTTTTTCTAAATTAGTATATGTTTGTATGCGTAAGAAATACATTTAGCATGGGGAACTTGTTCATATGTGTATTGCAGCTGGATCATCAGTTTTTTTTTTAATCTCTTTCTACTGACTGGCTGGTTATAGTTTGCATCTTCCTATTTCTTTGTATCCAGAATTTTTCAGCTGAATGGCAGACGCTGTGTGTGTCACAGTGCAGAGGGGCCTTAACTGCTGTCATTTTTGAGGGTGGTGGGCACAAGGTCTCCCTATGTAGTTGAGACACAGCTCCAATGCACTATGTAGCCCAGGCTTCCCTGGGCTCAGGTTAATCCTCCTGCTTCTGCCTTCCAAGTCCTGGGATTGCTGTTGGGTGCCAGCACTCCTGGCTTCTACTTGTTATCTTTTAAAGATGGGTTCAATAAGCAATAACTTTACTGGAATAGTTACCAAGTGGTTACTTTTGACCTCTGGAAATTGAAATGAAGAACATGGAATGGCAACTTTTTTCAGTGACTATGTACAAATTTTTATAAAAATGAATTCTAGAATTCTAAATGTTCGATGCTATAGCAATATGAAAGTATATGTTATTTAAGTATATTAACTATAACTTAAATCTTTATTTGATGAATTCTTGTCATACGCTATTTATAGCTTCTCTCTATCTCTTTGTCTCTCTCTGTGACTCTGTCTCTGTCTCTCTCTGAATCTATTCTGATGTGGAACATAACTTCAGAGGTTTCTTTTTAAATCCCAAATGCTTTAGAATGTTTATTGATTCCCCATTTGCTTCTCTTCAAAATATAGAATGCACTGCTTTTTAGAATTAATATAAACATTTTCCTCTACAATTCTGGAGGACATATGGATCTGCTCTTGTATTATTATTTAAAAATTATTTTGGAAGTTCCAATCAATGCAAAAATAAAAAATATGTAGAGAGAGAAGCAGCTATTTGGGTGACAGTGCTGCTAAACTTCAAAGTCTGAATGAAGCAGCTGGATGCCCACTGGAACCCAAGGTCATCTGGAATCAGCTGCGCGGCAAATCCCTCACCGAGAGGAAAGCAACGTAGTACCTACTTCACTAAGAGGAATGTTTTATGTACTAACAGGGGCCAACTAGAAAATATTCTTAAGAGGAAAACAAAGCTCATTCCCCTCAGAAACCAAAAGCTAAAAAATAGTACCATTCCACGAATGTGTTAGACGGGAGGAAGAGTATAGCCATTGCTGAAAGACGTCCTAAACGCACAGCCAGGCCGCATGCGCTCAGGCAGACGCTACCGTTTATTGCAGAACTACAACGTGGCAGGCCCGGTGCTGCTCACCTTATATTAATGATCACAGTGAATTCTCAAAACAGCTTCGCAAAACCGTGGGATTATTAACTCTGGTCTAAAGAGAAAGAAATGAAAGATTACCTTTCCAAAGCAGAAACGTTGAGTATTTCTAGTGCCAGTCTTTGTAACTATGCTCCATCGTATCATAGCTTTGTCATTTGTCACCAAATGGTTGCAGATAGAGACAATAAGAAGCCTACAAATGGAAATCTTAAAAGTCAGGAATTTTTTTTTATTAATTTAAAAGATTCAAGGGCCAGCCAGATAGATCAGCAGATTAAAGATTAAAGCTTGATCCTTGGCCTTTGGTGCCGGCCCCAGCCCTGGTGCACGCTGAGAGGTAAATGAGACTGGGCATAGTGGCACACACCTATCATCCCAGCGCTTGGGAGGCTAAAAACAGGAGAATCACTACAAGTCTGATATACATAGTGAGACCCTATAGACCCTGTCCTAAATACATTTAAAAAAATCATCTGAGCTGGATGTGATGGTGTATGCCTATCCCAACACTCAGGAGGCTGAGGCAGGAGTATAAGCTCAAGTTCAAGACCAGCCAATGCTACACATTGAGTTCAATCCAGTCTAAACTACATAGAGAGACCCTGTCTCAAAACAAACAAAAAAGTTCAGCTAGCAAAGTAAATGCTAAATATTGCCAAGATATTTTGAAAAGCCTGGAAATGATCTTATAAATTAACAAAATTGACTCTTAGGTAATGTAATTAAACAGTTGTCTAGTAACAGATTCATGTGTGAATTGCAAATGTGTAGTAATATTTTTTGTTGTTTTTTGATATAAATGTAAAAAATACTGGCTTAAAGAAATGTGTCTGTTTACCAAGTTCACCAGGGTTGGGTTATGGTGGATTTAACTAATAGTCAGTTTGTAACATCCAGCTGAGTCAGCACGGTGCTGGTACTGGAAGGCCCGCCTGAGAACAGTTGCCACAGCATGAGAAGAGAGCTGGAGGGGAAAAGGTGTGTTATTGATCCTCCTGAACAAGCACCCGCTTTCTTGATAGCTGTTTAGGTCATCTGTTCAACTGTTCTCATCGTCAGAGTAGCTCATGTCCTCACTGTCACTGAGCATGGTGTGAGTCTCTTCAGGGGAGCTTCTCAGGGGGTCTACTTTGAATATCCTGGCTTCAGTGCAGATCCCTTTGCTGGCTGGAACAGATCCTTTGCCTTGTTGGTACAGACTTCCTAGCTCCCACCACTGATGCTTGGGCCTTCCCAGGGACATTTCTTAGTGTTCTCATGACTTGTTGTTAAACATTAATGGGAAGGAAAGATTGTGATTGTAGTAGCTGTCTTAAATATGATTTCAATGTAATTTTGTTTGTTTTTTGGTACCAGGCATTGAACTAAGGACCTTGAGCTTGCCTGGCAGGCGTTGTGCTGCTCAAGCTATCTCTCTGGCCCCTCAGTGTAGGTTTTAGTTACATGTATGTGATCAGGTTATTTCGTCAAAGAATTGCGGTTTTAATCTTGAATTTTGAGCACCCTTTCAATATTTGCTTTTGGTGCGAAAATGACTGCAATAACAATTGTATATGTGTGGTTGATTTTTGTTGCTTTTTCTGTTTGTTTTGGTTTTTGAGATACAACTCATTGTGTAGTTCCAGCTGGTTTTGAACTATGTAGCTCAGACTGGCCTCAAACTCATGATGATCTCCTGTCTTAACCACCTGTGTGTTGGGATGACAGGCATGTGCCAATGTGCCAATTCTGTCTTCATTTTTTGTAGAAATTTAATATGAGCCTTACCTTTTTTTTTTTTTTTTTTTCCAGAACCAGGGATTGAACTTGGGCCCTTGTGCTTGCCAGAGAAACACTTATTTCACTGAGCCATCTCCCCGGCCCTCTGTCTTCATTTTTGGAACAAAAGTTTCAGAGGACAAATATATATACTTTAGAACTCAATCCCACTCACTAAATGAACACACATTTAGGGTAGACACTTACCCATAAAATAAGAACTCAATATTGATGCAGAGTGTAAAAAAAGAAAGCTTGCTCTTACTTTACCTCAAAAGATTTTTTTCAGAACCAATAGATGGGGCTCAATGGATTAAAGCACTTGCAAGCAGGCACAGGGCCTACGGGTTTGATCCCCAGGCCTGCTGGTGGGTGTTTGCTGGATCAGTCTACTGATTGGATTGGTGCCACCATAGTTCAGACAGACTGGATATAATATGATGGATAGAAAGACACTTGTTTTCTCTTCCGTTGTTGTTTTTGATGTCTTCTACCACCAGGCTGTCACCTTGCCTTGGAGTCAGCTGATGACAGACTGAAAACTATAAACTGTGAGCTAATGAACTCTTTCCTCCTTGGTCAGATATTTCGTTTCAGCAATGGGAGAAAAGTGACTAAAATAAAATTGGTACAAGGAGTGGGGTCATTGCTGTGACATTGGCTGGTCATATGGTTTGAGAACCTTGGGAAATAATTTGGAAAGGTTTTGACATACTAGCCAAAGAGGCAAATCCTCTATGCTGAAAATTATAAGAGAGACTCTTGGCAGAGCCTGAGTCTTATTAGATTGATATATTTTTATCAGAGATTACTGATAGAAAGGCTGGTTAGAATGAGGTTCAGGTGCCTTCTATTGAGAAAGGCTGCTGGATCCCAGGTGGTGGGATTTTCCACTGCTAAGATCTCACACTATGGTGGTACCTGGGTTTTGATGGATTTTCCAATGATACCTTAATGTCACCCAAGCTCTGTGGCTCATTCTGGTGTTGGGCTAATGACTGATAACCTATATATCATCACAGGGCTGTATAGGGTTATTTTACTGCCCTAAAAATATTTTGTGGTCTGTTTATTTGAGTCTCCCTCCCCCAACTTCTGGCAACTATTGATCATATTGTCTTTGTAGTTTTGCCTTTTCCAGAACATCATGTGGTCTTCTCCTGAGTGCATGTAATTACATTTCATTGCTTACAAGTATAATGGTCTATTCTTTGTCTATTAAAGATTAATATCTTGGCTGCTTCCACACTTGGCAATTAGGATGAAAGCTCCTACAGACACCAAGGTATAGGTTTTTGTGTGGATTTAAGCTTTTGGTTTCTTGGAGGAAATACCAGTAAGTATGTAAGTGCATGCTTAGATTTTGTACTCTTGTCAAGAATCACTGCAAATTCCATGTCACCACATCCTTGCTAGTGTGTTGTTGTGGATGTTTTGAGTGTTTGTCATTCTCCTACCCAAGTGCTAGTGTCTCACTGTTGTTTTAATTTGCATCCCTGTGATGCTCATGATGAGATTTTATTTCTTCACTCAAGCTGAGAATCTTTCTCTTTTTAAAAAATTTCACTGTAGGACCAGGGAGATGGCTCAGTAGCATAAGTGCTTCTCTGGCAAGCACAAGGGCCTGAGTTCAATCCCTGGTTCTGCAAATAAATCTGCAAATTCACTGTAGTAAAATAGACATAAAGATTACTATGTTATCCAATGATAAACATATAGTTTACTATGCTAACTATATTCTCTAGCTGTATTCACAGTATTTTTCAAACATCATCACTCATCTTTAGAAGTTATTCATCTTTCAAAATGCACACTGTTAGCTGGATGCATGTAATTCCAGTAGTCTTTTTTTAAAAAAATAGTTTTATTGAGAAACACAGCAATGAGACAGTTTCAAAACAGAATAGTAGACAGTTTTAATAATTAATACATTGCATATTGTTGTCTTAGTGGTTATTCATTGTACAAGGTGCAGACATGATATCCTGTCCACAAACACTATTAGAACAAATCATTGTATTCATTAAATGAAGAGAATATAGCTGTATATCTATCCTAACTATTTTGAATATACAGATACAAAATGGTCATTCATTTGTATCTCCTTTTTTGTTTAGATTTGTTAGGGAAGGGTATTTCATTGTCATTTAAATATTGTAGATGTGTGAATTTAGCAAAACATTCCAATATAGTCCAGTAGTCCATAATAGTAGTGAATCCCAGTACTCTTGAGGCTGAGGCAAGATGATCACTGTGAGTTGAAGGTCAGCCTGTGCTACACAGAGTTCAAGGACAGGCTGGACTATGTAGAAAAGACACTGGCTCCAAAAATAAACCCCAAAGCAAAAGCAAAAACAAAATCCTAACACTGTTTACCCATTAAACAATGTCTTCCTATCCTTCCCCCACAGCCTCTATTCAACTTTCTATGGTTGACCTTTCTAAATACTTGGTGAAAATGAAATCAAACAGCACTTTTTTTTTTTTTCTGGCAGAGAGTGTGCTGCTGCCTTATTGCCCAGCATAATGTTCTCAGGATCTACCTATGGTATGGATGTGTCAGAGTTACAGCCTTTTGAGGGTTGAATAATATGTCATTGTACTCTAGGAGCACATTTTGCTTACTGTTTACCTGTTGATGGGTTGCACCCATTTTTTTCAGGTCCATTTTTAGGGATCTAAATACTGCTGTAGTGAGTGTGAACATATAAATAGATGACCTTCCAGGCCCAGCTTGGAATTCTCTTTTCAATATACGCAGAAGAGGACTTATTGGGTCACATGGTAACTCTACTTTCAATTTGTGTGTGTGTGTGTGATCAGAGACTGAACCTAGTGGCTTTGTACTGAGCTACAGTCCCAACCCTGCTTTGTTTTTTATTTTGAGGCAAATATCTTGATAAGTAAATAACTCTCAGGCTGGCTTGAAACTTCAGTCCTCCTCAGTCTCCCAGTGTACTGGGGACTGCAAGCATGTGCCACCAGGTTCTATTTCAGGTTTTGGGAAACTGCCATTCTTTTTCCCATAGAGGCTACACTATGTTATACTCCCACTAATTGTACACAAAATCTCTCATTTTGCCAAGATTGGTGGTATATGCCTATGATCCCAGCATTTGGGAGGTTGAGGCCGGTGGAGCATTGGAAGTTCGGGACCAGCCTGGGCTGCTAAGTGAACTTAAGGCCAGCCTGCTTCTGACCTGGGCTGGTTCACCCCTCCTTAGGCAACCTGTTGGCCCCCCACTCCTGGAAGGTCACCATATTGATGCTGAACTTAGTGCAGACACCTGATTGGCATAGCGCACTGCAGCCCAGAACTCCTGGACTCAAGCAATCCTCCCACCTCAGCCTCCTGAGTAGCTGGGACTATAGGAGTGTGGATCAATGAAATATATCTGAAGATGCAGAAACCTCTATGAACACACTCAGCCACCTTATCTTTGACAAAGGGGGCCAAACATGCTTACATGAAAGATAGCCTCATTAACAAATAGTGCTACAAAAACTGGCTCTCTACATGCTGAAAGCTAAAACTTCACCCAGGTCTATCACCGTGCACTAAGCTAAAGTCAAAATGGATTAAAGATCTGAACATTAAAACAGAAACACTCAATCTCCTGGATGAAAAGGAGGAACTCTTAAATACATAGGGATAGGCAAAGAGTTCATGAACAAAAATCTAATTGCACAGATAATAGTTGAAAGAGTTAACAACTGGGACCTCCTCTTATTGAGAAGTTTTTGGACATGAAAAGAAATTACCAACAAAGTGAAAAGACAACTCACAAATTTGGAAAAAATTTTAACTAATAAACACTCAGACAAAGGTCTGCTCTCTAGAATTTATAAATAACTAAAAAACATTTGGACCCCAAAATTTAAAGACCCAATCCATAAATAGGAATGTGAGATGAACACACACTTCTCAGAGGACGAAATTAAAGAAGTAAAAAAATGCTCCGCATCGCTAGCCATCTGTGAAATGCAAATTAAAACAATACTGAGACACCATCTCACCCCAGAAAGAATGGCTATCATAAACAAATCAACCAACAACAAATGCTGCAGAGGCTATGAGGAAAAAGGAACCCTTCTCCACTGCTGGTGGGAACGTAGACTGGTACAACCATTGTGGAGGTCAGGAGTCATTGTGGAGACTCCTTAAAAGAGTAGAACTAGAAATCCCATTCAAGCCCGCTATCCACCTACTGGGAATTTTCCCAAAGAAACTGAAAACATTGTATCATAATGATATATGTGTACCTATGTTTATAGCAGCACAATGTGTGACAGCAAAATCTTGGAAACAACCAAGATGTCCATCACATGAGAAATGCTTGAAAAAGATGTGGTATTTCTATATAATGGAGTATTACTCAGCTGTTAAGAATGATGTTTGAAGCATTTATACTGAAGTGGTTGCCACTTGAACATATACTCATAAGTGAAATAAACCAGACACATATGTGTAAATATCATATAGTCTCCCTAGTATAAGAAGTGAAAAGCAGAAATACAAAAGGAAACGTACAACAACAACTAAAATCAATTGAGTCCGATAAGGCAAAGTGAATGGCATATGCTGAAGGATACTAATCAGCTTTTCTTCTGGATGGTTAACAACCTAAGTTCACAGATCAAAGTTGGAGAAATAGAAGAGCCACAAGGCCAGCCAATATTTTGGCCCTAGCCTTTCAAGGTCAGCGAAGACTCAAGACATAG
>PVKA01050800.1:0-11900 GCA_004027165.1 Ctenomys sociabilis
TAATAAAGATTTACTGGAAATTGATATAAAGATGATTCTGGTATTGGAAACAGTAAAGGATTTTAAAAACTTAAGAATGTGTTGATAATTTAAAGGAATAGATAAAATAATTTGGCAAATGTGATGTATAAGCAGAGAAACAGAACAGATTGAAGAAACCAAATTTATTTATCTATTCATTTATTAATTTTATTGAGAAATAGTAATGAGACAGTTTCAAAACCAATTAATAGAATAGTTACAGTAATTAATACATGGTATATTGTTATGTTCTTAATGGTTATTCATAGTACAAGATGCAGACATGATATCCGGTCCAAACACTATTAGTACAAATCTTTCTATTCACTAAACTAAGAAACCAGCTGTGTATCTATCTGCTGGATGGTTAAGACCAAAATAAAGCAAGACCTATATAAGGAGAAATGTAACTTTTGTATCTGATAAGGTCAGTCAAGCCCCCTCTGGATTCGTCCTGTAACCCTGTACCAGTGTGCAGATGGAGGAACCAAATTTAAACCTTTGAAGTAAATTATGTAAAAACCAAAAATAATGCTTAGTGGATGCAAATGCTAAGGACAAGGTTTAGAAAAAAATGTAGTGCATGATAAGGCAAAGTACGTACCATGAATTGTCTAATCAAAAGCAGAGCTGGAAGAAAGGAATGAAAGAAAGAAGGACAAAAGAAGGAAATACTGGAATGACTATGAATTAAGTGACATCTTGGAAAGTATCTCATTATCTACTGCAAATGTATTTAATGTTGCAAAGTTAAAATGAGAAAAAAATTATACGAAGATGTACTTGAAGCTACAAGGAGAGATAGTAACACTTACTGACAACTGAGTTATCAAGGATATCGCTTTTGGACACATGGAAATGCTGAGGATTGAGACGTGTCAAATGTCGATTCAGCAGATGATCAGGAAGGGAAATCACAGGGGGCCAGTACAGCACGTTGGACCTCAAGTTGGAGGGGCAGAGTGCTTTCCCTAGAGAGGTAAGACTGCCACAGAGGGCTGACCACTTCAATAAATATATTAATAATAATAACAGACAGCAGAAAATGATTATGTACACAGAGAAAAGGAGAGAACAACACTTTATGATGACCTTACATTAAATTGGGATATATTATTTGAAATCACTATTATAAAATGCATAAATGGAAATTTAATTTACGTAAGTAAGAATGTTTATGTCTTGATTTACTTGCTCTGTTATAATTTGAAATCGTTAAGCAGTGAGAATCTAGTAACAATGAGAAGAGCTGGCATTTATGTTTAGATTTGTGGAAGTCATTTTTTCAGTTAGAGAATTGTAGTGACTTTGTCAAATGGCAGTATTTTCAGTACAGCATTATAGATAAGATGTTCACACTGATGTGGAAATGTGCACAAAATGTGAATATGTATATACATAATAAAATTATAGGTTGACTGAAAATATTGTACTACCTTAGCTATTTAGTTGCTTGATTATCAGAAAACTGCAAGTAGCTTTCATTTCTAAAGATTAAGTTCCAGGTCAGGGAGTATAAGTGCTTCCCTGGTAAGCACAAGAGTCTGAGTTCAATCCCCAGTTCCACCAAAAAAAAAAAAAAAAAAGATTAAGTTATTTAATTATGTAATTGAATGTTTGAGGAACATCTCATTAGAAACAGAAACAAAGTCCAATAATTCAAATATCAATGATAAGAAAATTCTCAGCAAACTATGAACAGTTTCTCAAACTGATAAAGAGGAACTATAAAAATAATCTACAAACTCATTATACTTAATAAAAAATAACCTGAAAGATTTCTATCTAAGTTTGGAAAGAGCACATTTTCGCTTACCATTTTTGTTTAGTGCTGTGCCATTGAACCTGGTCAGACAAAGAAAGCAAGGAAAGCTAAAAACAAAACAAAACAAAACCACTCAAAGTGGACATGGAAGGGACAACATTGAGTCTATTTTAAAATGATAATATATAAGGAGATATACTTGGAATATGATGGGAAAATTCCAAAGGAAGTTTTTGGAGAAGTTCCTAAAGATCTTTTGGGAGCCCAACAAAATAATTCATAAAATTTTAAACTTTGTACACAATAACACACCAGTTAAAATGCAATTCACTTTTGCAAACCAGAAGTAAAAACAATTAAATTTAAAGAATACTTCATTTAAATATCACCAAGAAGTAAATATACATCAGAATAAATTTAAACAAAAGGCATTCAAAGTATTTATGATAAAAGCAGTTATTTGCTAAGAAAAATTAAAGACTCCAGTTCCCAGCAATCCCAGGTCCCTCCTCATGGCCCAAGACCCTGCGCAGCTCAGCCTGTGAGAGGCCCATAGGTCAGTGCTATACAAAATGACAAAGATAAGGAGAAAAATGCAATCTCAGGCCTCAAGTCCACCAGTAAGTGGAGAGGACACTAGTTCATCTGAAATGAATGAATTAACAGATACGGAAGCAAAGAAACAGTACCAGAAAGGTATAGAGAACCTCAGAGGAGTATTAATTCCTGAAATAAAGAAATATCTGAATACATAGCATCTGAAATAAAGAATCAAATGAAGAAACACCAGAGGGAATAAGAATGCTCACCCAGAACAAGTGCAGAGAGCACAATTCCAGCTGAAATGTATGAATTAACAGTGTCTGAAGCAAAGAAACAAAAGTGGAAAGGTCATGAGGAACTCAAAGCAGATATAATTTCTGAAATCAAAAAAGAATTCTTTGAAATCATAGCATCTGAAATACAGAAACAAGTCCAGAAATATACAGAGGAAACCCAAATTGGAAGAAACTCTGCAGAAAAAGAATTAATAACTACCTCTAAAGAAGACATGAATAAAAACATAGAGGAGATCAGAAATATGATGGATTCCTTGAGTAAGTAATACAGAAAAGAAATAGAATGTATGAAACAGAGTCAAAGAGATATAGAAGAACTAAAAATATCAATCAAGAGTCTACAAAACTGTTTGAGTGAAAGCGAAGACAGAGTTTCAGACCTTGAAGATGCCGGTGCAGCTAGTGAAAAGGTGAGAAAGGATATCTTAAAAACAACAAGGATGCAGGAAAAATTAATCCATCACCTTCAAAATGATGCCAGGATAAACAACGTGAGATTCATTGGTACAAATGACATAAAAAGAATCTGGGGAGAAGTAATCACAGAAAACTTCCCAAATATGAGGAAACAATCCAACATTCAGGTCAGCGAAGCATACAGAACACAAATAACTTCAACCCAAGTAAAAACACACCAAAACATATAATAGTTAAGATCCCAGAAATCCAACACAATAATAATATACTGAAAGCTCCTAGAGAGAAGAAGCAGGTCACATTCAAAGGAAAACCAACCAGAATTACAGCCAATTTTTCTATACAAACCATGAAGGCAAGGAGAGCGTGGAGCACAGTTCTTTAAGTCCTGTGCAAAAACAAATTCCAGCTCACACTATTATACCCTGCAAATCTCTCTTTCAAGTTTGACGGAGAAGTGAAATACTTCCATGACAAAGAACAACTAAAGAATTTATGATGACCAAGCCATCCCTCCACAGGCTGCTAAAAGATGTTCTAGAAAGAGACCACAGTGACCTGAACTCCACGAATGAGAATGTAAGGAACCCACTAAACAGGACAGACAAAAAAACACAGGATACAAAGGAGTAAACAACAGCAGGTACATATCATGACAAACATAAGGCAACACATTTCAATTATAATGATCAACATACATGGACTCAATCTATCAGTTAAGAGAAATAGACTGGCACAGTGGATTAAGAAACAAAATCCAACAATATGCTGTATACAAGAAACACACTTAACTCAAAAGGATATCCATAGGCTCAAAGTCAAAGTATGGAAAACAGTACTACATGCTTCAGCACCTCAGTAAAAAGCAGAAGTAACAATACTGTTCTCAGACAGTCTCAACTACAAACCAAGAAGGTTCAAAAGACACAAAGAAGGCCACTATATATTAGTCAGGGGAAAAATTCAAGAGCAAGAGGTAACACTCATAAATATCTATGAACCAAACACAGAAGCACCCAACTATGTAAGACAAATGTTCATGAACATGAAAAACCTAATATCTAAGACCACAATCTTAACAGGAGACCTTAACACCCCCTTATCTCGAAAAGATAGTTCAACCAGACAAAAACTTAGCAAGGAAGTAGCAGAACTGAACAAGAGCTTGGAAGAAATGGACCTGGTTGACATATACAGAGTGTTCCACCAAACCGCAGATGAATGCATATTTTTTTCAGCTACACACAGGTCATTTCCCAAAATAGACCACATAATAGTTCAGAGTTCATGCCTAAGTATATGCAAGAAAACAGAAATTATCCCATGCATATTATCTGACCACAGTGCAATAAAACTGGAAATAAATGACAAAAGAAACCAGAAAAACCTGCTAAATTCCTGGAAATTCAACAACACCCTACTCAGAAATCAATGGGTCACAGAAGAAATGAAACAAGGGTATCAACAATATCTACAATTCAATGAAAATTCAAGCACAACTTACTGGAATTTATAGGATGCAATGAAAGCTGATCTTTGAGGGAAAAATCATAGCTGTGAAATCATACATTAGGAAAACAGAACGGGAACAAGTAAACACCATAATGTTGCACCTCGATAACTAGAAAAAGAAAAGCAAACGAAACCCAGAACGCAAAGACAGGAAGAAATCATAAAGATTAGAGCAGAAATTAATTCAATTGAGATGAAGAAAGCAGTTCAAAGAATCCCCAAATAAAAAGGTTGGTTCTTTGAAAAACTAAATAAAGTTGATGAGCATCTAGCCAACCTCATCAGAAAGAGGAAAGAAAAAATTCAAGTACATGCAATAAGGGATGAAAAGGGTGAAATCACCACAGACCTAATGGAAATTCAGAAGATAATTAATAGGTACTTTGAGAATCTTTACGCTCACAGAATAGAAGACACAGGAAAACATGGACAAATTACCAAAACTAAACCAAGAAGATATAACAACTCTCTAAAAGCCAATAACAGCCAGTGAAATACAAAATATAATAAAAAGACTGCCAAAAAAGAAAAGTCCAGGTCCTGATGGATTCACAGCTGAATTCTACAAGAAATTTATAGAAGATATAATCCCCACACTCCTCAAACTCTTCAATTAAATTGAAAAAGAAGTGGTCCTCACAAAATCATTTTTGGAGTCAAGTTATATACTGATTCCAAAAACTAGGGAAAGACACAACCAAAAAGGGAACTACAGGCCAATCTTCGTCATGAATATAGACATAAAAATACTCAATAAGATCTTAGAAAATATAGTACAGCAAATTATCAAGAAGATCATACACAATAACCAGGTAGGATTCATCCCAGGGATGGAAGGATGGTTCAATATTCGAAAATCTATGAATGTAATACACTATGTTAATAGACTGAAATCTAAAAACCACATGATCATCTCAATTGATGCGGAGAAAGCTTCTGACAAAGTCCAACACTCATTCATGTTCAAAGTCTTACACAAAATTGGAATAGATGGACTCTACCATAACTTGATAAAAGCCAACTATGACAACCCAAAATCCTAAATGGGGAAAAACTGAAATCTTTTACACTTAAATAAGGTACAAGACAAAGATGCCCTCTATCACCCCTCCTATTCGTTATAGTTTTGGAATCCTTAGCAACAGCCATTAAAAAAGAGGGAGAAATAAAAGGAATAAGAATAGGTAAGAAAAAAGTTAAATTATCACTCTTTGCAGATGACATGATACTTTACTTGAAAGACCCCAAAACTTCCACCAAGAAACTTCCAGAACTGATACAGAAATTCAGTAGCATAGCAAGTTACAAAGTCAATACTCAAAAGTCAATAGCATTCCTCTACACAGCAGCACAGTGAAAGGGAAACAATAGAAACAACACCTTTTACTATAATACCACGGAAAATGAAATACCTTGGAATTCACTTAACCAAGGAAGTCAAAGATCTTTTCACCAAAAATTACAACACCCTAAGAAAAGAGATTATAGAGGATTTCAGAAAATGGAAAAATATTCCATGCTCCTGGATAGGAAGAACCAACATCATGAAGATGGCCATGCTACCAAAATTGCTGTACAGATTTAATGCAATCCCTGTCAAACTGCCACCAACATACCTCCCAGGCCTTGAGATATCATTGCTAAAATTTATCTGTAACCACAAACAACCTAGAATAGCAAAGGCAATCTTGATCAATAAAGACAAGGCAGGAGGCATCACAATTTGTGACTTGAAATTATACTCCAAAGCCACTGTGCTAAAATCAACATGGAATTGGCAAGAAAATAGATCTGAGGATCAGTGGAATAGATTAGAAGACACAGAAGCATCTTGATCACACTCAGCCATCCGGTTTTCACAAAGGAGCTAAACAAGTTCAGTGGAAGAAAGATAGTCTCTTTAACAAATGGTGCTGGAAAACCTGGCTTTCTACATGCTGAAAACTAAAACTTGACCCAGCTCTATCATCACGCACTAAGCTAATGTCAAAATGGATTAAAGATAACACATTGAAATAGAAACACTCAATCTCCTGGAAGAGAAAGTAGGAGGAACTCTTGAAGACATAAGGGTAGGAAAAAAGTTCATGTACAAATATATTTGCATGGGAAACTGTCTCGTCCAGCAGATCAGTCAACGTGGGTCACCTAGGAGAGGAGCAGGGAATGGAGGAGAGGACAAATGACACGAGTCGCGAGAAATGGAGACAAGACAGGATTCTGATCAAGTCTCATTTATTCAAGGAAGCTACCCAGCATTTATAGCAAGGGGAGAGGTAGTCAGCATCACCGATGACATGAGCGTACTAAGGCAATCTTATAGGTTAGAGGCACTCATGTGATCTTCTGCGGGAGTATGCGGCAGAAAGTCATGACTTGGCAGCTTTGCAGAGTATGGTACAGGACTACAGGAAGGACCCTGAGGGGACTTCACTGACTTCATCTGAAACAAAGGCTACATCTTTTGGTATATAGGTCTTGATCTATCTCGGTCTTAACCATCCAGCAGAAAAGTATAAAAGTGAGGTGTATAATGTGGGGCCATGATGATAGGTTGAGCTGTAAATGGCTGTAGGCAAAAACTACAGATAACTCACTATTAATGTGGAATGCTAGAAGGTGTTGGATTGTGTCGCTGAATTGTGAGGCACCCAAATTGGTTTGATGACAATGAAGTGTCCATCTTTGACAGGTCTAGACAAAATAAAGGGGGATACAAAGGAAGAATCATGATGTGTGTGTATAAACTGTACAGTTAGGATAAACATGCCATGCTTCTGCATAAGTCTGTGAGAAGCAAGATTTGCACTAATAGTGGTTGGACAAGATATTATGTTGGCTTCTAGTACTATGGACAGATACTGTGGAGATAACAAGGTAGAGGATGTTAAATGTTGGATCTGTGATATAAATCAGGTGTAGAGAAGTAAGATAGGTATATAGCTACACTCTCTTCATTCACTGATTAGAGACATCTGCTATAATAATGCCAGTAAGTATAATATCATGTATGCACCTTGTACATCACTGAAATATTACGAAAACATTTTGCAGTGTATTGCTTGGTCAAATCTGCCTGTTGATTTGTCTTGAAACTGTCTCTTTGCTATTTTTTTTCAATAAAAATAATAAAAAGTATCCTATTGGAGAAATATCATAACCTTATAACATTTCTGGTACTGGAGACCAAGCTCAGGGCCTTGAAGTTGGCATCCAGGTGCTTATGCTGCTGAGATATCCCCCCAGCACCATGGTTTATTTAAAATAATTTCTATAGTCCCAATATGTTCATTGATACCAGTATTGCATCCTAGAATTTTGTCAAATTTTTCATAAATTCTAATAGCTTAGGCTTTATTGTATAGGGACAATAATCACATATATAGTAGGCAAGCAGTCTTCTGGAGAGCTACATTCCAGTCATTAATATTCTCACATTAAATGTGAGATTTGTTCTAAGTATTTTATGCTGTTTTAAAAATTATTGAAATTCTCAGGGGCCGAGGAGATAGCTCAGTAGAATAAGTACTTCCTTGGCAAAAATTATTGAAATTCTCTTCTGTTCCTAGTTTAGTTCTTGTTTTGTTTTTTTTAAGAGAAATTTTTTAAAAAATTTTTGTTTTATTCAAGTACAAATATCAATGAGACAGTTTTAAGATACCTTGACAAGACGGATTTGATAAATTAATACACTGCAAACTGTTTTCATAAAGTTTTGGTATCATATAAGGTGCATACATGATATTTTACTTACAGAAATTATTATACCGTATGTCCCTTATCATTAAAGAGAGTGTAGCTGTTTGTGTATCTTATTTTTTATACCTGAATTACATCAAAGATTCAATAATTAATACTTTCTACCTTGTTATTTTCCTATTCTTAAGGAGCTTCTGCATGTCAAAAGAAATTGCCAACAAAGTGAAAAGACAACCCACAAATTTTGAAAAAATCCTAACAAGCAATCAGACAGAGGACTACTGTCTAGAATATATAAAGAACTAAGATATAACAGGGCCCTCAAATTTAAAGACCCAATTCAGAAAAGGGCATCTGAAATGAATATACACTTCTCAGAGGACGAAATTAAAGAAGCGAATAAATATTTGAAAAATTGTT
The DNA here is from genome assembly GCA_004027165.1 of Ctenomys sociabilis. Lineage (NCBI taxonomy): Eukaryota > Metazoa > Chordata > Mammalia > Rodentia > Ctenomyidae > Ctenomys > Ctenomys sociabilis. Next base: position 8,674 of record PVKA01050800.1, read on the forward strand.
CCACATCACTAGTCATCCGTGAAATGCAAATAAAAACAACACTGAGATACCATCTCACTCCAGAAAGAATGGCTATCATAAGGAAATCAACCAACAACAAATGTTGGAGAGGTTGTGGAGAAAAGGGAACACTTCCCCACTGCTGGTGGGAGTGTAGACTGGTACAACCATTGTGGAGGTCAGTATGGAGTCTCCTCAAAAGAATAGGACTGGAAATCCCATTCAAGGCGGCTATGCCCCTACTAGGAATTTTCCCAAAGGATCTGAAAACATTGTATTATACAAAACCTGAGAATTCTTGAAGAAACATCACAGCGTTCATAGACCTCTAATTTTACTCATAATCTTAACATCCACATTATTTTTTTAGTTCACAACTTGGTGATAAATTAGGAATTACAATTTGCTGCTTATATTGTATTGCTTTGTTATAGCTATATTTATTCCCTTCCTTTTTAAGTAGCTGAAATATACCTTAATATTCATAACATGAACAACTTTTTTCAAAGAATGAATGTAATGGCTGCAAAAAGAAAAAATATAAAGACACACATCACAAGTTTACTACCTGAAAACATTGATATTTCAAGTTATTAATCATTTTGAAGTAAGTTTTTGGTTTCAATGTAATTAATATAAAAATGCTCAAACATATAAAATATTCTTTTTTATGTATCTGGCACAAGATCCACAGGTTCTCACTACATAGATCAGACTCAGGGATTCTCCTGTTTTCAGCCTTCCAAATGGTGGGCTTACAGGCAAGCAATGTCATGCCCAGGTTCAATTACTTCTTAGCGCCCCTGAGAGTAGGGACAGCAGGGCACACTGGGGATTGAACCCTGGCAGATGCTTTAGTCTATTGAGCTATCTGGCCGGTCTGAAGGAAATTTTATTGATTTTTTTTTATTTTGTAGTAGTGGAGATCTTGTGTTTGCCAGCCAGGCACTTATGCTGCTGAGCTATATCCCCAGCCTAAAATATTCTAAAGTAATTTCTAAAATGTGTTTGGTGAACTAGAACTTTGTGTTACCTAAAGGTGTCTGGAATTAAATGTATTAAATTGGTAGTCATATATGTCCAATTTGAAGGTGCACCAATTCTAGGTACAATTTCACTGAAATTAGTAAACACTAATGAGATGGGAATTTTCGTAGTAGATCCATTGATTCTTGGATTCAATACTTGACTTAAGTTGATAGAGCACTGTTCACAGATGCAATGGAGTCTCTTGCTTGAATTCTGATTTAACTGTTGTAGATTGATACTGCTGCATAAAAAATTCAAAGGATTGGTTTAATTTATAAATTGATTTCTTTTAAAAGGAAAAAGAAAGCTTTGTATAAATCTGTGAATAATTTGAACTTAAGTGCCCTTATTTTTCTAGAATAAGTCACTGGCCTGAGAAATTCTATATTGCCACATGTGGTTGTGATCTAGTTGCACTGTGATCTCTTAATGGAAAAGAAGTGGAATGAACTGAAAAGCCTTGGAATGAAACTACCTTGAGGAACTGTCTTTCTAACTTCAATTACTTGAGCAACTCATGCAGAAATGGTGTCATTTTCTACACTGCCAGTTGAGATGTTCACATCATTCAACCAAAACTTAACGTATTAAATATGATAGCTTCAAAAGTTACAAGTACATAGATATGAAGATATATTTTGCACATCATATATATTATATAATGTACACATATATGTATTTACTAACTCATACACAACAATTATTGATTAGATTTTAATATGAATCAGTACTAGGGTACCATATTGCTACTATTAATAATACATAACCCTTTCATTAACCTGAAGGTAATCTTGGCTATGTTTTAAGAGATGTTAGAGTTACTAGCAAACATCAACAAGATGCACTAAGAACAGATGTTTGAGATAAAAAATTGACTTTGAGTAAAGCAAAAATGTTGGCCTTGTACATGAATACTCTATCATTTTACAATATGTATTTAAATTATTGTAGAAATTTTATAGAATTATCTGTTTATGTCAATTTTATCTTCATTGTGATAGGGAAAATGCAAAGATCTCAACAAAAAACACTATTGATAAACTTTTCCAATTTTATCAATAATTTCTTGATTCTCTATAATTTTGCATCTTTTGAAATATATGACAAAAGTTAGTTGAGAGAGCTTAATTAATACATTAATATTTGACACCTACATACCCTTAAACATAAATAAAAAAGCTTAGCTGCTTAAATAATATGATTAGAAATTAGCAAACACTAATGAGATGGGAATTTTCTTAATAGATCCATTGATTCTTGGATTCAATACTTGGCTTAAATTTATAGAGCACTGTTCACAGATGCAATGGAGTCTCTTGCTTGAATAGTTTTTGTTAAGAAGATAATTATTATTTATTTTATTTCATGATTCTATATATCATTTGGTGAATACAAATTAAACAATACTGAGATTTTTGAGCTATTCAACAAAGAATAGCTCTCATGAAGAAATCCTCCTTCTATATCTCAGTCCTCTTGCTATGTATTTCCTATTGTCTGCCTTATATTTTGTTTCTTTGACTTATTTGTATCTTTTGTATTCTTATTGGTCATTTGTACATCTTCTTTTGAGAAGTATCTAGTTAAATAGCCCAACTTTTTTTCTTTTTTTCAGAACCAGGGATTAAACTCAGACCCCTGTGCTTGCCGGGCAAGCACTTTTTTTACTGAGCCATCTCCCTGGCCTAAATTGTCCAATTTTTTATGGGGAATTTAATGTGTGGATTTATTTTTCTTAATTTCTTTATATATTCTAGATATCAATCCTCTGTCTGAGATGTGGCTGGTAAAACTGTTCCTATTTTGTCGGTAATCTTTTTACTGTGTTCATTCTTCCTTTGCTATGTGAATATTTTAATTTGATATAATCCAATTGTTTGACTTTTGGTGTTGTTTCTTGTGCATGTGGGGTTTTGTTCAGAAAGTCCTTAGATAAACTTATCACTTCAAGAGCTTATCTCCATTTTTTTTAAGCAGAAGGTTAAGCATTTATGTTTTGATATTTAGATCTTGAAACATTGCGCTTTTAGGACATGGTGTGAGGAATGGGTCTGGTTTCAATCATATGCATGTAGACATCAAGTATTCTGAAAAATCTGCTTTCCACCAGCATATGTTTTTGACTCTATTGTCCAAAATGATGTAACCGACTATCTGCAGTTATTTCTGTAGCCTCTATTCTATTCTATTCTATTCTT
>PVKA01050801.1:0-12552 GCA_004027165.1 Ctenomys sociabilis
ACTTGTCAGGCAGGCACTTATGCTGCTGAGCTATATCCCCAGCTTGACCTTTTTGGAGGCCATGATTTCACTATATAGGTCAGGCTAAACTCCCAACTCACTGTGTAGCCCAGGCTGGCCTCAGTTTTCCTAGTGCTGGGAGTATAGGCGTATAGGCCTGGGTTACCATGCCCTGCATTGCATTTTTGATCTATGGAAGTAGGAGTACTCTGGGGTCTTTTTTCCGGAGTACTAATGCATTTCACCATGTGGTAAAGGGCTCTGTGCCACTTTGGCAGCCATGCAGAATCTGGAGCTCTATACTTTCTGAATCCCACCCTATTTAATTCTGCTAATATTTTTCTTAGAAGTCCTAATTTAGAGCTTTATGCTTTAATTATAATCTTGGGGCCAAATATGAAGGCAATAATTTGCTTTTTCTTTTTGGTGTGGCAGTGGTGATTGGATCCAGATTCTTTGCACTGAACTACATTTATAACCATTTTTTATTTTGAGACAGAGTCTTGCTGAGTTGCCCATACTGGGCACAAACTGTTAGCCCCCTTTTCTCTAGCTCTCAGAGGCATGGGCCACCACTTCAGACTCACCATATTTTTTGATGTGCAAAACAGGTTATTATTGAATGGTTCTGATCTTGGTAAAATTTTTTGAGAACTTTGATGATATTCCATTAAAGTATTTGTTGTTTTTTCAATATAACCAAGCAGGGTTCAAGTGCCACATGTGAGAATAATTTGTGGATGGATTTGTCTCATTTAAAACTTTATTATCACAGAGAAGTTTTAGGTTTACAAGAAAATTGAGAAGAAGAAGCTATGGCCTTTCATCTCGCTCTACCTTCATAAGTATAATCCTCCTGTTAACATCCTCCACCAGAGTGGTACATTTGTTACAATTGATTCAGCCAAACAGGGGTGGGAAGATGGCTCAGTGGAGTAAGTGCTTTCCTGGCAAGCGCAAAGGCCTGAGTTCCATTCCTGATTCAGAAAAAAAAAAAAAGAAAGACCTATACAATTGATTCATCCACCATGATACATCATTATCACTCGAAGTCTATGTTAGGGTTCACTTTTTGTTTTCTACATTCTGTGGGTTTCAACAAACACATGTCGTCAGGTGTTCCTCGTTATGGTATCACACACAGTAGTGTTACTGCCAGTGTCCTCTGTGTTCTGCCTAGTCACTTCTTCCTGCTTCCCAACTTAGTGCTTATTTTATTATCTATATGGTATTGCCTTTTTCACAGTGTCACATACTTAGAATCGTACAGGATGTAGCCATCCCAGACTGGCCTCTTATATACTTGAGGATGTACATTTAAAGTTCCTTCATGTCTTCGTGCCTTGATAGACATTTCCTTGCAAAAATAATGCATATGTACCACAGTTGATCCATTCATTGGCCGGAGATATAGCTCAGTGGCCCAGTGCCTGCCTGGCAAGCACAAGGTCTCGACTTTGATTCCCAGTAACTACCTCACCCCCTCTCCCCCCGGAAAAAAAAAAAAATAGATGCATCTATATACTTTAGGACATCTTAGCTGCTTCCAGGCTTTGGGCAAGTATAAAAAGTACTATAAACATGTGTGCAGGATTTTGTGTAAATTTATTTCCAACTTGCAGCTCTGTGGGGTAAATACCAGTGATGACTGGGCCACATGGTAAGAGTATGCTTAGTTTTATAGGAAACTGCTAGTTGGCTGGGCGTGGTGGCGCATGCCTGTAATCCCAGCACTAGGGAGGCTGAGGCAGGAGGATTATTGTGAGTTCAAGACCAACCTGAGCTACAAAGTGAGCTTAAGGCCAGCCTGAACTGCACAGTAAGACCCTGTCTCAAAAGACAAAAAAAAAAAAAAAAACTGGTAGTCTTCCAAAATGGCAGTACCATTTTATATTCCTACAAGCACTGAGTGGGAGCTTCTGTTGCTTGAGGTGTATAGTGTGCCTAATTTTGAATGTACACTTTCTGATAAGATGTGAAGTTCTGCATTTCTATATGCTTATTTGGCATCTTAAATTGGCTTTGGTGAGGTACCTTTGAAAACCTTTGACTCATATTTTGAAATCAGGTTGCTTTCTAATTGTAGAATGCATAATAGTTTTTTGTAAAATCTTGTAAAAACTCCTTTATTACTTATATCTTGTGAAGATATTTTCTCAGATTGCAGGTTCATCTTTTCATTCTCTTGATAGTGTTTGCACAGAGCAGAAAAGTTTGGTGAAGCGTTTTTCATGTGTTGTGCTTTTGGTGTCACATTTATAAAATATCAGCCTAATTTAAAGTCTTCTCGATTACTCTCTGCTATTGCCATTGAGTTTTGTACATTGAATTTTTAGTTTATTTCTCTGATCCATCCTAATTAATGTTGTGAAGCGTCTTTCACTGGCTCTGGTATGATCTCAGCCACTGGCCCTGAACTTATTCTCTATCTCATTCCCTATATGGAACCCGTGTCCAACATTCTTGTTTAATCCTCTGTCTCTGCCTCATTAGTTACTTTAATCTCCATTCTATATTCTTGGGGAACTTTTGTCCTATGCTGTAGTTTGAATATTTGTCTTTTTAAAACTCAAGCTGAAAGTTAATTGATGTTGTAACAGTATTAAGAGTTGGGACAGGCTTTCTTTCCTTCTTCCAGCTCCAGGCAGCTTGGCAGCTGTGGTTTATAGTGCAGTCCTGACCAAGTCCAAGGACCACACCATACACAAAGGGTCCGAAAAATGGCACAGAAATGCCATTAAGAAACCTCAGTCACAAAGATCTGATTCTCTGAAGGGGTAAATACCAAAGTTCCTTAGGAACATGCATTTTGCCAAGAAGCACACAACAAGAAGGACTTCAAGAAGATGGAAGCAAACAATGCCAAGGCCACGAATGCATGTGCTGAGGCTATCAAGGCCCTCATCAAGCCCAAGGAGGTCAAACCCAAGATCATTCCAAAGGGAGTAAGCTGCAGGCGTGCTCAATTTGCCTATATTGCCTAACCCAAGCTTGAGAAGTGTCTCTGTGCCCACATTGCTAAGGGTCGCAGGCTTTGATGGCCAAAGGCTTAGGCTCCAGCCAAGGCCCAAGCTCCAGCTTCTCCAAACAAGGCCTGGGCTCCAGCTTCTGCTCCAGCCAAGGCCCAGGCTCCAGCCTCTGCTCTAGCCCAGGCTCCCAAAGGTACCCAGGTCCCCAAAGGTTCCCAGCCCCCCGTGAAGGTTCCACAGTAAAAACCTATTATCTGCTGATGTAAAAACAGAAGGACTGATCTGACCCCTGGGTGCCATCTGTGGGGCCTGGTGTCCTGTGCTCTTTGTACAGATAAACCTGAGGTGGGGGGGAGGAACACCAGCATTACGAGTTGGGATTCTAGTGTGGCACATGCTTATACTCCCAGCTACTCAAAGAGACAGAGGCAGGAGGATCACAAAGTTGAGGCCAGATGTGCAATTTATTTTATTTTATTTTTCTTTTTTTTTTATTTATTTTTTTTGTCTTTTTGAGACAGGGTCTCACTATGCAGTTCAGGCTGTCCTTAAGCTCACTTTGTAGCTCAGGCTGGTCTCGAACTCACAACAATTCTCCTGCCTCAGCCTCCCGAGTGCTGGGATTACAGGCATGCGCCACCATGCCCGGCCCAGATGTGCAATTTATTGAAAGACTTTCAAAGTAACAGTTGGGTGTTGTAGTTGATATATTGTGTCAACTTGAGAAGTTTTAAAGTTTAACTAAGGGACTCTAAGAAGGCCAGGGTGCTTATTTTGTAAATAACGCTCGCAAGAGGAAGGGAGAGAGATGGTGGGAGTGCTACTTGCCCTAGAAAGTGTAGCCTGTTCACAGTATAAGGAAAAGAGGCTTGCTTTTCCCCTTCTTGTTCTTACTGCTTTTTCTGTATTCTGCTGCTTTGAAGTATTGCCCAGTGCCATGCTACTCTGCCTTGGAGCCAGCTGATTACAGACTGAAACCTCCACAAACTGAGCTAACTAAACGTTTCCTCCTTTAATTGTTGGGTATTTTGTCTTGGCAACAAGAAAAAAATGAGACCCTATTTCAGAATAACATGGAGCCGGGCATGATGTGGATGCATGTAATCCCAGCACTCAGGAGGCTGAGGCAGGAGAATTGTGAACTTGAAACTAGCCTGGGCTGTATAACAGGTTCCAGGCTAACCTGTGTTACATTGTGAGATCCTGCATTAACTGATGAAAAATGGAAGAAAACAGAGTAGAAGGGAACATCTCAGTCATAAGAGTGCCCCTCAGTTTAGTGCTTAGCATTGGAAAAGAGGACATAAAGATAAGCAAAGAAAGGGTAGGGGGAGGAAAAAAGGAAAAGAAAAGAAAGAAGGCAAATTTGGTCTTCAGCTACCAGCCCAGAACTATGAGCAATAATCTCTTGTTCTATGTAAAGTAGTTGTCAGGTATTCTGTTATAATAGTATGAAATAAGCTAAGCCTATTTTGGGTTCAGCAATTTTCTCTTCAGCTGTGTTTAGTGTTTTGTTCAACATAACTGCTAAAGTTCATAAATTAATTTTTTTTTTCTAGAATTCTATTTTTATTTCTTAAATTTGCTGAGTACTTTTTTTTTTTCCCCCAGAGCTGAACGTCAAGCCCAGTACTTAGATACATGCTAGACAGACACTACCACTGAGCTACAATCTCAGCCTATGGATCTATACTCTTTAAAGTCCTTTAGGATCTATTTCAGTGTGGTTGTTTGTTGTATTTGTTGTTTGTTCCTTGCTCATGGTGTCTTTTTTTTCCCTTAGTGTATATAGCTATCTTTGACTAGGTACTGGTTAATATATTTGAAAAACTACATTTAAATTTGAGTTCAATTACCCAGTGCGGTGGCACACACCTGAAATCCCAAGCACTGAGCAGACTGAAAACAGGAGGATCACTAACTATCCTAGCTGTGTAGTGAGATCCCATACCAGATACATAAAAATAAAGAGTATATGAGGTCAGTTTTAAACCTAGATGATAGCATTTTCAGAAGTGATTTTAGATTTTGCTACTAGGGATCTGCTAGTGTGGGGCCAGTGTAATGCAAATTTAAGGCATAAAGTTTTTCTGGATTACTCTGATGTTATGGAACTGGGCCCAACCCTAGATTTATGTGACCTTTTGGTGTATTGTTAATAAGAGTTGAGCCAAGCAGCAAAAGCAACTTTGAATGTTGGTACCCTTTTGAACTCTTACTTTATTAGATTTTTGTCTTAATTACCTTTTAATCCCTTTAAGATTTTTCATTTCATTAATATTTTATTATTTTTCATTACAGATTCATCTTATATATATGTGGCCTGCCACTAATAAGGCAGAAATCATTTCCTTTAATTTGAATTTGAACGTGTTTTTATGTCTGTTTGCATTTTATAGGTTCTACATGAAACGTTTCCTCAGCATACATTCCTCACGAATGGTCTCATTCAAGGTGTAAAGGTATGAACAATTTTTATGTGGTTTGTGGTGAATTAAAGTGAGAATCTTTAGTAATTTAATTGGAGATTTAAATGGGTCTTAATGAAATAGTTGCTATTTGTTTTAGACACGTGAATGTAAATTTTTATTTGGATTATCAAGATCAGAATAAAATACAATACAGATACCTAAGACAGACTGGTTTACTGTTAAAAGTGTGAACACATTACATGTCTTACTTCATTTTAATGTATACATAACAGTTCGGAAAACTTTGAACTGCTCTGCCTATCAACAGAATGATGATTAATGCTGCTGTCTTCTTAGGTAGACTTTGAAACTGAGAAAGAAGAAGACATCAGAATTCAGTTGGATATTTACTTGGCTTTTTTAATGCTCAATCAATGAATTTCTGAATTATTTATTATTATTTTTTAAATGAATTTAGGACAGGGCATACAGGGTCTCACTATGTAGATCAGAATCATAATGATCCTCCTGTTGTCAGCCTTGCACGCACTGGAATTACAGCATACGCCACCACACCCAGTCTCAAAATCTTTTTTTTTTGGTGGTGCAATTTAAAGGCCAGTTGGGTAACTTAGTGAAATCCTGTCTCAAGATAAAATGAAAACACAAGGGCTGGAGGTGTAGCTCAGTCTTGAGTTCAGTTCCCAGTACAGTACCGAAAATATTGGGGCAGTTGAGACTGGGCATGGTGGTGTGTGCCTATGATCTCATCTCTTGGGAGGCTGTAAACAGGCAGATCACTACGAGTCCGGTCTAGTAGTGAGACCCTGGGCACCCTGTAGACCCTTCCCTAAAATAAAATAAAAGCAAAACTATATATATATCTGTATAATTGACTTGATGCTGTTTATCTCATTTCTTAGATGTTCATATTCATATCTTTCATCTATTTGTGATATTTCAGGTGTAACCTATTTGAATATCCTCTCTGCCCCTTTCTCTCCATCACGGACTCTGACTGCATATTGTAGTTGACTTGGTGGTGTCCTTCGAGTCCCTTATGCTTTCTTCATTGTAGGCTTTTCTGTTCTTCAGGCTCAGTGATTTATATTATCCAGGTTCAAATTCTCTGTGTGCTAAAGTCTGTGTTTAAATCCTCCTGAGTTTTTATTTATTTGCTTATTTATTATTATTGGGCGGAACCAGGGATTGAACTCAGGCCCTTGTGCTTGCCAGAGAAGCCCTTATTCCACTGAGCCATCTCCTCCGCCCCCCTAATGAGTTTTTAAAATTTTAGTTATTTATTAACTTCAGTTCCAGGTTTTCTGTTTAAGTGTTCTATTTATTGTTATTTGCATTTAATTCAGATACTATTTTGTTGATTTTTCTCACATCTTCTAGTTTGAGCTTTTTTTTTTTTTTTTTTTTTTAATATATTTAGTACAGGATTTCAGGGTCTTACTCTACAGGTCTGACTCCTAATGATTCTTCTGTTTTCAGCCTCCTAGAATGCTAGGATTGGAGGCAGTGCTAGTATATCCAGTCCCAGTCTCAGCTCACAGCCCAGTCTCAATCACTGTCTCAGCGTGGTAGTGCACACCTTTAATCCCAGACTGTGGAAGGTTGAGGCAGGAGGATCACCAGTGAGCTCAAGGCTAACCTGGGCCTCTGAAAAAAAAAAAAAAAGAGAGGAGAAGGTAGGGGAGTGTGGGCAAAGTAGTAAAAGACATGATTGAAATATGTGTACACAAAAATAGCACATTGAAACCCAGTACTTGGTAAAAGTAATATGAAAATAAAAATATGCTTAAACTTTTTTTTTTTTAATGTATTTGGTACAGAGTCCAACTGCACATCTTGGACTTGTAGTGATTCCTCCGTTTTCAGTCTCCCCAAGGCTGGGATTACAGGCATACACCACCACACCCGGTCTCATTGGGCACAGGCGCTGCATATGTGCTGGCGACAGAACCCTGGTCCCTGTGCTTGCCTAAGCAGGCACTTAGTCTGCTGAGCTATCTTGCTGGCCCAAACTTTTGTTAGTTAAGTCCTTGTATAGTATTTCTGCTATCTGGGTTTTTTCAGTTTTTTCAGACTGTTTGGTTTGTATATCATAGTTTTCTGTATACCTTGTGATTTTCTGTTGAAAACTTTGACTCTAATGTGTCAAATCTGAAAATCAGATACTCCCCCTACACCCTCATGTTTGCAATTTTTTATTTTTGTTTTTCTTGTTATAGCTTTACACTGTTCAAAGGATCATCTCGAGGTGTTAGTTTAAGGTGTTTTCTTAGCCCATACCTTCTCTAGGTATGCACATCACTTTCCTACATGATTTTCCCTACATGATTGTTAATTCTGATATGTCAATTTTACTAATTTTTGATAAAAAATTTCTATAAGTCACTGAACAGTATTTTTGGTGGATTGTTAAGATCACCTTGTAAGGTCATTGGATGGTGCTGCACTGCTGTAGGAAGCAGTGTTCGTTGGTAATGGTGGTGCAGTGTCCTGTCATGTGACATTACCATAATACACTCACCTACTTCCCTTATAATGACTTAAACTGCTGAAGATAGGTATATAACCATTTCTTTAAAAATAAATTTTGTCCTATGTTTCTTATTGGTTCCAAAAAATAGTTATAAAGATATGACCAGCTGGGATGTTTTTCAGCATCTTCCACACATACTGTCACTCTGTCTGCTGGAGCACTTTCACCATGACACATTCCCACCAGCGTTAGGTAATGACGGTCATCACACTCTCACGCAGGTGATGCTTTTCAGGCATTTTACCATTTGGTAGCTTGAAAATTATGTCTATTTTATTTTTTGATTATAAGTGAGGCTGTATCCAGTACTTAAGTGAATGTGGTTGTGGCACACAGATTTCATGTTCGTGTTCATTTATAGGCATGTGCAGAACAGGGCAAACTCTGAGTTGCTTGATGTGTGTGTTTCCAGCTGTGGTTGAGCAAGGCCACACTGTACTCTGTCCTTGTTTCCCTTGGGTGCATTGGTTCTTTATTCACTAGTTTAATGTTTGTGATGACTTTTATAGAATGTAATTACTATGAATGATGATGAAAATGAGTATTTTGAGCCAGGCATTGTGGTACACACCTTTATTCAGTGAAATAAGTTAGACTCACAAGTTTGAATATTGCTTGCTCTCTCTCTCTCTTGCCAGGCAAGCGCTTATTCTCCTGAGCTATCTTCTGGGCCACAAAGTTACATTCCTTTCCATTTTCCAGAATACTTTGAATAACCCAACCTTTAGTTTCTCACCAGCTAGGAAGAATTTAACTTTTTCTTTTTTCTGTTTTTATTTTTTTGTATTTTAGGGAAGGGTCTACAGAGTGTTCAGGATCTCACGACTAGATGGGACTCTAGTGACCCACCTTATTACAGCCTCCCAAGAGCTGGGATTATAAGTGGGCACCACCATGCCCAGTCTCAGTTGTCATCTCAGCTTGCCCGAGGGGTGGGGCTGGGATTGAATTGGCCCTTGTGCATTAATCTGTTGAGCTATTTGGCCAGTCCCATGCTGTCTCTTAGAAGAGAAACCCAGAATATAAATAAAAAGTGAAATACAGTAAATGACAGATAACAGAAGTAGGTCCTTCTCAGATGGGAAGGAAAATGAGATGGAAGGTGAAAGGAGGGAAAGAAGAGATTTGAAAAAGAATCGAATTGCACATGTACAGCTCTTAACAATGTAATAATTGTGTACTATAAACATATACTAATAACATTTTTTAAACATTTATTTTAAAAAGAAAGTGGGAAAAAAAAAGCCCCAAAGTAATAGTTTGTGTTGGTTTCAAATCAGCCTTTTGGTGCCCATGAAATGATTGGCTCTAATACATCTAGAAACTAATAAGTAAAAGTAACACCAGGGTTATATCCTAATCTAACCGTGGCTTTGTTTTTCATTTAGGGCCTGCTGTCTTTTCTGAGTGCCCCACTCATAGGCGCTCTCTCCGATGTGTGGGGCAGGAAGCCTTTTCTCCTTGGTACAGTTTTCTTCACCTGCTTCCCTATCCCACTAATGAAGATCAGCCCATGGTGAGCAGCTAAGCCCTGCACTGTTGTTTCTGTGTGTTTTGGGTCACATGTAAATAGACAGATCCCTATCCAAAATCTGAAATGTTTCAAAATCCAAAACTTGAAGCACTGACATGAAAATCTGATCATTCAGTGTGCACACACTTTGTTTCATGTGCAGAATTATTTAAAATTGTTTAAAACATTTCATCATGTTACTTTAAGCCCATGTGCATAAATAATGTGTGTGTGAAACATGAATGAATTTCTGTCTAGATTTGGGTCCTACTCCAAAGATACATCATTACCTATTATGTCAGGTTTTTTGTTTGTTTGATTTTTGTTTTTTGTGGTTCCAGGGATTGAACTCAGGATCCTGCACTTGCCAGGCAAGCATTTATTCTACTGAGCTATATCCTCAGCCCCCCCACTCCCCCCCTTTTTGTATTTAGGACAGGGTATACAGGGTCTCACTGCATAGATCGGACTTGTAGTGATCCTCCTGTTTATAGCCTTCCAAATGCTGGGATTACAGGTACCCACCATCACACCTAATCTCAATCGGGATCTCAGTGTGCCCTAGGGTTGCTTCCCCCACCCCTCCCCCATGGCATGCCTTTGATCAAACTCCCAGCCCCTGCATCTGCCTAGGCAGGGGCTTTAATCTACTTAATCTACTGAGCTATTTGGCCAGCTCTATATTTTCTATTTTTAAATAGAAATAGTGAATTTTATGTTCAGGAACATACCCATGCTTTTTTTTTTTTTTTTTTTTTTAATATTTTATTTTGAAGAGGAAAAACAAAAGAAATAGAAACAAAGAATTAGGTAACATATAGCAATACATATGTTACAGAATTTCTAAAGAAGAATAACAGTGTTCCATTATCTGTTTTTAATCACAAATCTGTTGCTCAGATTAACATAATAGTTATACAAGATTAGAAGAGCAATATGTAATATACAAATAAAGGGGGGCATCAGGGAGATGGCTCAGTGGAATAAGCGCTTTCCTGGCAAGCACAAGGGCCTGAGTTCAATCTCCAGTTCTGCCAAAAAAAAAAAATAATAATAATATAAAGTCGTCTACATGTGTACCATTTCTAACGTCTTATCTATTATACTCTCATTAATATTAATTTAAAAACAGACAAAAGGAGCATTTTTTAATGCTTTTTGCTACTTTGTAATCTCTTCACATTTATGAAACTTGTACTTCTTTTGAGGTATTATTTCCATATATTGTGTTCTTTTTCTATCACTAAATGGATTGTTTTCTTCTTTCATTTTCTAAGTATATTGATATTGTCTGTAAATAATTTTACCATTTTCCTTCCATTTTTATGCTTCTGCCTGCATTTGCTACTTGCACTATTGAATAACGTCAAATAAAAGGGATGGTTGTAAGAGTGCGTGTCTGTTGAATATGGTGTTTCATTAGACCTTATGTAGGCTAGTTTTTGTGTTGAAAAGTACTCACTCCTTTATGCGGGTATTTTCTTGTTTAAAATTAAGATTTTATTAGATGGCTTTTCATGATGGAGGTTATTTGTCTTTTCTCCTTAAGAACTACTAATATTATGAATATATTAGTAAATGTTTTTGAGCTCTACTTTCTGTACTATAAGATGTTAGCTACTATTTTATTATTCATTTACTGGCTATTATATTTTTATTATTACTCTGGGTTTTATTTTTATTTTTATTTTTGGCAGAACTGGCGATTGAGCTCAGACCTTTGTGCTTGCCAGGGGCAAGCACTTATTCTACTGAGCTATCTCTCCAGCCCCCCTGAACTTTTACTTATCTGTCCCTTTTTTTCTCCTCCTATTCTATTCTATTCTATTCTATTCTATTCTATTCTATTCTATTCTATTCTATTCTATTCTATTCTATTCTATTCTATTCTATTCTATTCTATTCATTCTAATTCTATTCATTCTAATTCTATTCATTCTAATTCTATTCATTCTAATTCTATTCCTAATTCTATTTTATTCTATTCCTAATCCTAATCCCTATTCTATTCCTGATTGTAATTCTTATTCTGTTTTATTCTATTCATTTTAGGGAAGGGTCTACAGGGTGTTCAGGGTCTCACTGTGAGATCAGAGTTGCAGTGATCTGCCTATTTACAGCCTCCCAAAAGCTGGGATTACAAGTATGCACCACCACACACAGTCTCAGGTGCTACCATCTTGGTGTATGTGGGGCCATCACTCCAGTCTGCTACCCACTCCACAATTCTGCCAGGTCATCTTTTTTCTTCCACATTCTTATTATGAACATCTGCAAACAGATGAGTTAGAGAAAAAGGACCACACACACTCCTATGTACGAGTTGGCCTGGGCATGGAACACAGGCCCACACGTGCTCACCCAACACATACATGCTATCTTTTGAACCTCTGACCCCTATGCCTGCTTGAAGGTATTTTAATCCTTTGAGCTATTTGGCTGGCCCCTCAATTCTATTCTTTTTTTTTTTTAAATGTGTGTACCCCTCTGAGCAATGACAAAGTAAATGTTTCCACTTCTTTCTCCCTATCCCAACTTTTAATTTCTTCTACCTTTAAGTAAGTGCACTGTACTTAACATACACATGTGTACTTCTTTGTAGTCTTCACATGTTATATTTGGGTTTGGTCATAAAAGTGAACATACAGTGCCTCTCTTGACTGATCAAAATCTTTGTTGTAGGTGGTATTTTGCGATGATTTGTGTATCTGGAGTCTTCTCAGTTACATTCTCTGTGATATTTGCCTATGTAGCTGATATTACTCAGGAGCATGAACGAAGCACTGCTTATGGATGGGTAAGAAAACCTGCTGATTTTTAAACTGGACAAATAGTTAACATTCTATTAATGAGCAAAAAGTAAGATTTAAAATAAGATTATAGATAGAATTGGTAAGGTGTTAGAACCTCAGCAATCTGTTGTAGCTCTATTGCTGATGTGGGTCAGGAACTCATTTAGGACTTAGTATGGTACTATAGAAAACAGCTTTCATTGACTAGTAGTTGTTAAATAACTAACTCAAGATATAGAAAATTCTGAAAATATAGTATTAGATTATTTTATAGTTACGTTCAAGTGGTTTGAGGAAAAGATAGCATGTATAT
>PVKA01050802.1:0-12551 GCA_004027165.1 Ctenomys sociabilis
ATTTTATTCAAGACTATATTTAATCTTATGGTTGTTAAGAAAAAGAATGTCCTAAACTTCCACTAATAATTTATTTTGAATTTACTTTGAAACTTATCCCAGAAGAGGAAGTTTTTATCATAAGTAGATGAAAGCTAACCATTCTCTGGAAACCTAGGGTAAAGAAGAATACCTCTCACTGTAGAAGTTTTCCTGAAAGTGTACAAAGAAAGAAGATAAAGAAGGAAAAAAAAGCATTGCAAAGTTTACATCAAGTACAAGCCAATTTCTAGTGGATTTTCCCCAAGTGGATGGAGGACTTAAACAGCAGATACAAGTAAAATAAATACTATTCTTCTTTTTTTTTGTATAATAATTTCTAAAAGGATATCTGAAGAAGCAAAATCTTTCAATGAATATTTATTCAAGTTATTCATTATTATAGCTATTTTTCTGACACAAGATTGGTGGGCATTATTACCTTCATTGTGGTAAATACACATTTGGCATATGGAGTATGTCTTTCCTTAAGCCTGTGACAGTATTGATGGCTGCTGTTCTGGGTTGAGCAAGGAAATAGTTTTCTTTTTCATTTGTCCTTCGATGTTTCCAGGCCTGTACATTAATCTTAAGTTCATCTTCCCTCAATCAATACACTCCTCGGGCACTGTTTCAATGCACTGTATGTTCACGATCATTTCCCATATTCGCTTCTAAGCCTGAAAGAATTTACATGAAGTAATTTAAAATAGTTTCTTTCTGTTTACATTGTTGGAAAAGTTCAAGTCACGATTGAATGACACTTCCTGTGTACCAGTTTTATATTTATATTAAACAGTCCTGGTCCAACTTGATGGATATGAATCACTGGATATGAGTCATTTATCTTATTGAGAGGATTTTACACAAAACTGAGGTGGAAAATGCTCAGATTAAAACCTGCTTCCTGATCAAGTTCAATAAGTACTTTATTTTACTTCATTTTTCCATTTATGTATTTGGTACAGGGTCTCACTACACAGTTTGGACTTGTAGTGATCCCCCTGTTTTCAGCCTGCCCCTTGCTGGGATTACAGGCGTGTGCCACCACACAGAGACTCTTCACCGGCTCAGCGCATCCCAGGGGCAAGGCTAGTGCACCACAGAGGACTAGGGATCGAACCCTGGTCCTTGCACTTACCAAAGCAGACTCTTAGTCTACTGAGCTATCTTGCTGGCTAAATAAGTACTTTATTATTAACTATTATATTGAAGTTGCCCAGTTAATTTTAAATGATAAAAATTGGGTAAGAAAATATTTATGACTTTAAAATTCTTTTGCTTTTCTCTTAATTCCAGGTCAGTTTATTATTTCATATTTTCTGGAAATCTTCCTTTTTCAATGTTTGAAATTATTTTTACAGCTAAATAGTAAACTTATACTAAGAATGATACAGAAAATTTTAAAATATAGGTAACTGTCTTGAAAATGTAGTGTTTGTTTTGAAGAACAATATAGCTCTTCAAAAGTTTTCTTTTGAATTTAAACTTTTCTGAATTAAAATATTTTTAATTTGGAACAAACTACATTATGGACATCTTGCTATCTGATGTGTGACTCCTGGACTCACCACACCACCATCTGAAGGAAGCTGTGTAGAAAAAAACCCAATCCCAGCACCATCTCATATCTCATGAATCAGATTCTATATTTTAGTAAGACTCCAGAGGGCTTGGTGTGGCATAGATGTTTAAAAAACACAGTCCTGATATAAGGAATTAATTAGTTATTTGACTTATTAATTTAATACATGGGTTTCTAGGGATGTCCATGGAACAAATCAGTATACAGGCTTTAGACAGTAAGCAACACAGCAGTTTCATAGTGACTATACCTACGTGTATTTGGCATAGCTGATCAAGGGAACTGTCATTAGAAGAGCTATGAAAAATAGTAAAAATATACATTATTCCAAAATCAGACATATTGGAGAAAACAAATACGTACAAAAAACCCCACTACAATTTATTATAAAGACAAGGAAAATTATTAGGGTCAGCTCAGTTGGAGGCAGTACAAGAGTGTCATATTTATTACTCTGTTTTCTCACGAAAAAATAATGCACAAAATGTTGCTGTAATATCTCAATATCAATTGAAAGTGTGATGAATGTCAATAGCCCTTAAAAAGCCCTCAATTGTTCCTTGTTTATTGTTTCATTTCTAAGATGACCTTTAAAAAGTTTTTTTTAAAAAAGTAAAAAGAAAGAACTTGATAAAATGAAATATATCATGCATCTGATTGAGAAAGATGAGTTTGTTTTTTAAGTAAATATGGTTTTTGCAAAAGATGACTCTCCTTCAATTGGAACTAAAGGTAAGAATCTGATAAGTAAACAAAACTTCCCACTGCTATAGTCCAAATGTTCTAATGTTTATTTATAGAGATGGAAGTATAGTACAGGAATCTCACATCTCTTTACTTGGGATACTAGTTAATCTGGAAAAATCAAAAGAAGTTAGGCCAGCACATTTGGATCATGTGAATTGTGACTAAGAATAATAATTTAAAGGATTAAAGGTTCAAATTATAAATTAAATAATTTGAAGTTACAAAAGGTAGGTAATCCTGCCTGTACAGAAGACTCAGATGTTAAAACAGGACTCAGTATCAAAAAGATAATGGTCCTCTTGGGAGTGGTGCATGAAGGGGCTAGGGGAGGAACCTAGAAGAAATAGGCAAAAGAAAGACATTGACCAAAGGATATAAGATCTCAACCTACCTAAATAAATTTTAGCCAACCATGGTAGAGCACACCTGTAATCCCAGCATTTGGGAGCCTGAGACAAAGAGGATAACGTTATGTTTAAGACCAGATTATTTTAAGTGAGTTCAAGGATAGCCTAATACATAACAAGATCCTGTCTCTCACACACACATAAAAGAAATAAGCTTTAGTGATCTACCGAACAATGTGGTGGGCTGGTGAGATAGCTCAGTGGTCTAAAGTGCCTGCTTAGGCAAGCTTAGGCAAGTGCAGGGACCTCAATTTGATCCCCAGCACCACGTGCCGCACCAGCCCTGATCCCAGGGTGGGCTGAGCTGGCCACAATAAATAAATTTATTTATTGTGACATAGGTTCTCCTATGTCCTGAGTTTTCACTGACCTTGAAAGGCTATTACTATTTATAAATAGTAAATAACACGGTAATTGCAGTTAATAAAATACATATTTATTTCTCTTTTTTAATGAGGAGAAAGTGTTATTTAGCTCAATTTTCAGGGGTTTCACTTCATAATTGTTTGACTCCAAGGCAGGGTGGAAGAAGGCATCGGGCAACAGTTTTTATTTTATTTTATTGAGAAACAAGTAGCAATGACAGTTTCAAAACTGATTACTAGGACAGTTTAAATAATTAATACCTTGTACAATGTTATCTTCTTAGTGGTGATCCATAGTATATAATACAGACAGGACATCCTGTCCAAACACTATTAATACAAATCTTTCTTCTCATTGATTTCAGTGAAAGTAGGTGTATATCTATCCTAACTATACTGTATATACAGATATGGAATGGTCCTTCCTTTGTACCCCCTTTTTTGTTTAGTCCTGTTGTGGGTATTCCATTGGCATCTAAATACTATAGGGGCTTGATTCAGCAAAACACTCCAACACATCCCAGCAGTCCACAATAGTAGTGGGTTATCCACAGAAGTTGTTGACTTGAGTTTTTCACAGCTCAGCATATTCATATGGCTTTACTTTATATACCTTATTTTTATACTTTTCTGCTGGATGGTTAAGACCATGATAAAGAAAAACCTATATAACAAGGTATGTAACTTTTGTATCTGATAAGGTTTGTCAAGTCCCCTCAGGATTTATTCTGTAACCCTAAACCACAGTTTTCAGATCCTTTGTCAGTGTCAGCCCTGTGGATGAGTCACAACCATTGCTTGACCAAATTGCTGTCTGTGAAGGCCTGAGAGAATGTTTTCTTTCCATGACTCTCCTTAGGCACACTCTATGTCATTGATCATGTTGCTCTGTGGCCCCATAATCTCCTTGATCAGAAAATTTGGGACACAACCAAGTTGCATGTTACAGTACAGGTTCTCCTATGTCCTGAGTTTTCACTGACCTTGAAAGGCTAGGGCCAAATTGTTGGCTGTCCTTGCAGCCCTTCTATTTCTCTAATTTTTGGTCTGCAAATGTAGGTTGCTAACTCTCCAGAAGAATAGTTTATTATTACCCTACAACATATGCAGTTGGGTTCAACTTCACTATCTATCTGAATATCAAACATCTTAGGCATAACATTGAACAGGCATTTTCCATCAAGTATTGATATGTTAAACCTTAATTCCCTACAGAATATGGAGATAAAAATTTTAAAAATGAAAAATATTTAAAGAGAATGAATGAACAATTATACATTTTTACATTGAAATTTAGAAATCTAACCATATATAGCATTGTAGCAGGACAGTCCTGTGACTTTCTTTTCCTTCTGTCTTTTTTTCATTTATTACTGAGTGTAACAAAAAACAAAACAACAAATTTTTACTTAAGAGACAGTATGGTAATAATTTATATGTCATGAGAAGAAGTACATATTTAGAAGACCAGAATGACAGGCATTCCAAGTGTGACCCTTCTATTACACATTGCTATCTGCAGTGCAGTTTCTTGATTCACAGGTATCAGCATGTATAGTTAGTCAGGGTGAGAATCCTACCAATTAACTGCTAGTTTCAAAAACCTACTGATGTTTCTCAGAATCATGGCTTATCCATCTTGTGTGTATAAATGTATGGCTTTGCCCCTGTCATGTTTCCCAGCTTTTCTCTTTGCCTTCTCCTCATTGTCCAGTCCTCAAGTTCTCTCTCTCCTTTTAATTATGTGATACCTTTCTATTTGTATTTCTTCTTTTGAGTTCTTGTACTAGAGAGACTATACAAAATTTACACATGTAGGTCTGGTTTATTTCACTTATGAGTATATCTTCAAGTGGCATCCACATTATAAATGCTTTGAATTTTTATTCTTTATAGCTGAGTAATACTCCATTGTATAAAAATACCTCATCTTTTTCAACCTAGGCCAACAGTTAATGGTGACAGAAGACAGTGAAAGCAGCAAGGAGAAGAGCTAAAATATAGATTTAAAAATTTATAAAATAGATGTTACATACAAAATGATAAATTGATGAGTTTATGGATATCTTAATTAGCTTGGTTGACCCTGTCTATAATCTACACATAGTAGCAAACATAATATTGTACCTGTGAAATATGTATTATTATTTGTCAATTAAAATAAAATATAAATAAATAAGTAAAACAGGAAGCAATTCTTCATGAATTTATGTATTTTCACCTTTGATGTACAGCATTACAATGCTCATGTATTTGTGAACTTAAAAATCATGTATTGGCTAACTTATAAATACAGTCTATCAAATACTGTATTCACATAAGAGGCTCTACACCCTCAAATTAAGTAAGACATCGCTATGTTATTTTAGGAACTATCATAATTGATTTGCTTAGAAATTATTAACAGAAAATTCTTAGGATTTATTGGACATGAAATTTCTTGTGAATAAATAAAATGAACATTATCACAGAAAGTAGCAGGTTATCCTATTTGGGTAAGTTATTTATTTATTTATTGTTAGGGAAGGGTCTACGGGGTGTTCAGGGTGTCACTACTGGATTGGACTCATAGTGATCCGCCTGTTTACCGCCTCCCAAGAGTTGGGATTACAGGCACATGCCACCAAGACCAGTCTCAATTGGCATCTCAGTGTATCCAGTGGGCAGGGTTGGCATGGCAGGCCCAGGAATCGAACCTTCAGCCCCTGTGCCTGCTGGCAGGTGCTTTAATCTGCTGAGCTATTTGACAGATACTAGGTAAGTCTTAATTGAAAAGCGGTAACTCAGAATTGCAGTCTTCTCCGTGCTTGCGCAGCAATTGTACTCAAACGAGTTGAGGTCTGGGTGTGCGGCCACTCCACTTTAAATTCAGCAGTGTTGAAAACATATTATTTTTCTCTGTGCTTAAGTTTTATTTATAGTGGTTGGATTATTAAAATACTGTCTTGTCAAACAGCGAGCCATTCAGCCTGTAAGGAATATTACTTCTGAATATGGATGGAAACATCATGAGATTCCATTGCCAAAACTAAATCAGACATCACTTAGTAAAATTAAAACATGAAACCAAGTGGGCAACAGGTCCAGAAAATGGGCTTGGTGGCAGCCATGACTGAAACAACGGACATGCAGGAAGAGATAAGGCTGGAAACACTCAGGGGGGAACAGCTGCTGACAGAGCTGGAGAGATGGTGGCCTGAGCTCAGTCATCTTCCTCCTAGATTTTCAATCCCATTCAGTTGAAAATGAAAAAAAGACACTTAATAAAATTATATCATAAATATTTATCTATTAACATTTATGAATAATTTCTATAGTCTTTATTACAAAAGAAATGGCCATAGTGCTCTTCAGAGCTGGAAATAAATGTAGAATAGAGTACCTTATTTCTTACAGCACTTTGGTAAAATATAGGGCTGTTCAGATTTTCTAATTTGATAAATGCAATTTTTTGATGAGATCATATTATCTTGTTACCTTATAAAAGTACATTCATGCCCACACCAAGAGTACGGTACATAGACCATAAGGACCAGAATGCCAGGGACAGAGGCCTTATGAAAGCCCAATCACCTGAGTACCTACTTTGGATGAATCAAGCCTTCCACTGCTCAAGTAAACACTGCCTTCTGGCATGTGACAGAAGCCCATCAACACGGACAAGATAGATTTTCAGTAAACAAATCATGAATGAATGAATAGAAAGACATGAAGGATAAAGATAGGAAAATTTTTCACATTTTAAGTCAAAGCCAGTGTTAATTCCTGATTTCTGTGGGAATTCTACTGATCTACATTGCTGTCACTATCAGTGTGTTTCCTTTTTATCCGTAATAGTAATTTCCACCTATGTGTACCCTGTTCTGTGAAAGAGCAGCTGTCTCTTCTATACCACTGAAGCTCTCTGCCTGGTGGGTGCCTCCTCAGGTCCTACCTATAGAAGGCACGGGGCAGGAAGGTAACAGCATGAGGACTTCAAACATTTCCTTCCCCACTTCTTTCTCTGGCACAGTTCCTGTAGCTGCAACTGCACCACTCTACTATCCATCGGACCAGCTTCTGTTCTTGCTGGTTTTGGAAAACACTAGTTTCTCTGTTGGGCTCTTAACTCTCAGCATCCTCTGGTTGTTGTTACTCTTCGGGTACCTCAACATTTACTGGGTGCCATTTGGTTAAGTAATTTCAGTGTTGGAGATTATTTAAACCATCCATATGAGTAATTATTCCATGCTAAGTCTTTGAAAACGCAATAATAAATATCTATTCACTGTTTAAGCCACTTAATGATTCCTGATCCATTACAAACTTGACGTGATCATTTTGAGCCAGAGTTTTCACATTTTAAAAGTCAAGATCTAAACATGGTTTAAACCAATTATATTTCTGATTTTTGGAGTTTAATGCACTTTACCTTTTTCTTTGTAGAGAAGAATGAAGAAAACTCCAAAATACATCATTGCTTGATACTCCTGAGGTCATGTGCAATCTCAACTTTTAGTTTTAATTGCTAAATAGGTGGTGAATGATGGATAGAGATGATAGAGATAGAGACAGAGATGATAGAGATAGAGAAAGAGATAGAGATAGAGACAGGGATAGAGATAGACATAGATGAAGAGATAGACATAGATATAGACAGATAAGGGAATACAGATATAGATAGCAACTTATAAGAACATAGTAACCACACATGTACAAAATATTTAAACAAGTACAATATTTATTTGAGTTCAAACACTAAAATTATGTAACATTAATTGTCCTAGTCTAGCTAGGGACTTCAACAGGTAGATATGTAAATTCAGCTATTGGAAATAGAGAAGGATAGAAATGAAAAGAACTTTTAACCTTATTAAATAACAAAACAGATTGATATATTATTTCTTTAATCTTTCAGTCAACATTAATATCCTTTATGTTTAACTCTCTATATAAAGAGTATATGTTACTTTCTATTGAAGTCTAAATAGCTATGCTTGTTTATAAAACACCATAATTAATTATGCTATTTAAGATCAGAACTATAAAGACACAGAAAAGAAATGAGTAGAATAGAATGTCTCATTTCTATTTGATACTATTATCATAAAGTAAATATTCTCCTCTATAGTTTCTTTGATTGCTTAAGTATCTTTTCCAGTATGTTATTTTAAAATATGTCACACCTTTGATTTTTCCACAAAGTCAATTTTATTAGCAATTGTTACAGTAAATTTATGCAATAAAGCACCTCCTCAATCAGTGTTGTAAGCCATAGTGATTTCCATTCCCTTTTCACATCTGCATATCAGGTGGGGCTCGGCTGCTCCTGGGCTTGCATGCCCGGATAGCCATCCGAGCACCGTGAGCGGTGTCTGTTTTTCATTGCAGGCCCCGAGGCACTGGGTGACCGCTCCATAAACTTCTCACTCTTCCCAACCAATGCACATGGGTCTATATTTTTTTCATCAG
Organism: Ctenomys sociabilis; assembly: GCA_004027165.1. NCBI lineage: Eukaryota > Metazoa > Chordata > Mammalia > Rodentia > Ctenomyidae > Ctenomys > Ctenomys sociabilis. Next base: position 8,574 of record PVKA01050802.1, read on the forward strand.
AGGCACAAAGGGCAAGTAAATTATGCTTAGGGTGAAGTTAAAAACCAATACAGTTATATTTTATTGATCAAAGCAAATCACATGATCATATTTTGAAAAAGGAGTGAGAAAATGTTCTGTTTTGTCAGGGACAAAAATCACAAAACACATGAAGGTAGAAAGAACTGAATGATTGGGCTTAATGAGTTTCCGGTATCTTTTTTTCTGTTATTGTTACTCTGACTCTCAAATTAGGTGCTCCATTTTCATTACTTATTCAAAGAGGTTTTCACGTACTAGTAAAATTATTTTATGTAAGGGTATTTTGGGAAATTTGCAAGTTCCATTTGTTCTTTAAGTGACAACGATTAAAAGAGAGTTTGACCTCATACATTTAAAGTGGCAGCACAATATTGATTCAGTGTAATTGTCAGCATAGAACTAGGGACTTTTATATTACATGCAAAATAAAAAATAATTGGATAAAATTAAATATAATATTTTATGCACATGAAATATTTTTCAAAGATTAACAATAGGACCTTATGTCACTCCAGTTGTGATTACTCTGGAAGCTTATTTTAATAACTAATTTCAAGATTTAAATAAAAATGTTCAGATTAGGATTCATATGAATTAATATGCAATAGCAAAAGGAAGGGTTGTTTCTGAAGTGTGTGTTGTGAGTCTGTGTGTATCTGTGTGTGTGACATATAAGGGAAAGAAACAAATACATAAGAGATGTGCACAAGGAGGATGCATGGGAGATCAGAGCCCATAAATCACAGAACCAGTAAGTAATAGCCCAAGAAACAAAGCTTCCAAGCTAAAGAGGACACATGCGAACAATGCAGTGCTACAGACACATGATAATACTTTGGGAAGATAACCATCCAGCAGAAAAGTATAAAAATGAGGTATATAAAATAAGGCCAAAATAATAGGCTGAGCTATAAATGGCTCTAGTCGACAACTTCTTCAGATAACCCACTATTATTCAAGCACCTATACTAATTGAATGACATTAGAACACCCATCTTTGACAGGACTAAACAAAAATAAAGGGGATACAAAGGAAGAACCATTCTGTGTTTGTATAAACAGTACAGTTAGGATAAATATTCAGTACTTTGGTGTAATTCTATGAGAAGAAATATATGCAGAAGTGTTTGGACAGGATATCCTGTCTGCTTCTTGTACTGTGGATAACCACTAGGAAGATAACAATGTAAAAAGCATTAGTTATTGAAACTGTACTATTAATCAGTTTTTTTTTTAAAAAGATAGGTATACAGCTATATTCTTTTTTTTTTTTTTTGGCGGAATCAGGGATTGAACTCAGGCCAGCTACATTCTCTTAATTCATTGATCAGAGACATCTGCTCTAATAGTTTTTGTACATAGAGTATCATGTATGCACCTTGTACAACAAAAAGCCACTATGAAAACAATGTGCAATGTATAAATTGTTGAATCTGTTCTACTAATTTGATTTAAAACTGTCTCATTGCTACTTTTTCTTCAATAAAAAAGGAAAAAATACTTTGGAAAGAGCTGTAGACTTCATTTATCAAGAAATGGGTTTGTATTTTAGATCATTCTATAAACTGTGTCACAGCCTCTTTGAGAGCTAGTATTGAGGATGAAGTGGAGAGAAGCACCATTCATCATCAAACATACATCCTACTTATAGACAAAAAAAGGAATGGGGTACATGCAAACCAATCATCACTTCTAATACTTACATAGTGAATAACAGAAAACATTCTTCAATCTTTTAATTACTCCATCAACTAGGAGTTTGAATTAATCAATGTAGGAGAAATTTAGACAAATTGCTCAACTTTGCTGCTTCTGTAAGCTTTGCCTGCAGCCCCCAAAAGGAGATCAATAACTCATCCTCTGATACTCACATACTAATAGGAAATGCCTAGGGAAAACTTCCATTCTCACATGCAAAGGGCATTGATAATTTAAGTAGAACAAGAAAATATATGTGTAGACAGAAGCACATGCATGCACAGAGAGAAGCATGCATGGTCATTCTACTACCAATGAAATTGTAAGCATTTTCCCTCAGAATCCTGAGAAACATTTGTATCATTCTACCTCAATGAAAAGTAAAAATATTTCCAATGAAGAAAAGATTTTTTTAAAGTGCTTTCATGCCAGGCGTGGTGGCACACACCTGTCATCCCAGATTCAGGAGGCTGAGGCAGAAGGTTTGCTGTGGTCTGAGGCCAGAGTGGACTACATAGTGAAGCCAAGGCCAGCCTGGACTATGTAATAAGACCTTGTCTCTAAGTAAATAAATAGTAAATAAATAAATAAATCACTTACAAACTTTATAAAGGTGTTTATAAGACAAAGAGACTATCACAATCTACCAAAAAGGTGCTTTGTAAATTTTAGGTTTACAATATAAGCTCATAGACATGTGCAGTTTTCCACATAAATATTTCTCTTCTTAAATTTAACATTTGAATTGTCAGAAATTAACATTTTCTATGTTAGTATAAAGAGAAGAAAATTAAAATGTTAAGGCAAACAACTTGCACCAAGGAGGTTTAACATCTCATATATTTTTAATGCAGTGGTTTAAATTGATTGGGACAATTTAGATATACATAATGACCATATCCATTATATTGAATTTGTATCTCTAGATAATATACCTCAATTATTCTTTTTTCCCCTCATTCCCATCCCATACTTATGACTAATGAATAAATTAGCTCTCAAAGGTAATTATAGTTCATGGAAGTTGTATAAGCACCTAAGTTTTATTAAGAATCTTCATGAAAACAAGCCAACGGAACTCCAAAATAGCAATAATTTTATGATTTATCACTGTTTTGGAGAATAGATTAGCTATTCCTTTGCCAAGAACATTCTATTCCTATCCTTTCTATTCATTTTAAATAACTACAACTGCTGAAATGTTTTATAATTTAGAATCCACTTAAAATAGCAAATGGCATATTTACTTTTATTACATTGTTTGATTCCATAGTGACTTTAACAAACAAATGCCACTCAAGACAATACAGAGTAATACCAGAATTATTTATTAGAAACTTAATAAAATGATTATGGCATAAATTGAGGATCATATCTGAGAAAACAGGCAAAAAAAAAAGAAAATGCACAAATTAATGTAAATTAAAAGGCATATTCTACGGGTCACACACCACTCAGTAAAAAGACACTATAAGGAAGTCTGTAAGACAACCTGCAACGATGAACACAAGACCACACCCAAACCTGTGGCATCAGCAGAAGCATTCCTAGGAGAGCAGTATACATACAATTGCCAACCTAAACACAGAAAAAGGAGATTTCAAGTCAGTAACTCAACGCTATACTTCACAAAACTAGAAAAATACTAATTAAGCCCACATTAAGAAACAGGGAAAAGTAATAAAGATTAGGCCAGAAATAAAGGAAATTGAAAATTGAAAGCATCCTATCCAGAGAATAGTATTATAAACTACAACATAAAGATAAATAAAAGATGATAAGAAATAAACTAATGAGCAATTATTTGCCATCAAAGGATAGCATGCAAGCACAAAGATAAAATCCTACATATCAGTGGCTGTGGCTCATGTTTCAATGCTCCCACAAGGCTTCATGTGGCCTTAGGTGGGCTTTTCCAAGGAGGCTGGGTGTAGAGTGTGTGACACTGCAATTGATCCATGGTGCAGCGCTCGGCTCGAGGGCTCTAGCATTGGAACGTGAGTGCTGCGTGCACCAAGTGGTCTGGGTAAGACACTGTCCCTGGTTGCTCTGTTACCTTCTGCCATCATGAACTGCTTTCCTCTGTGATGCCCTTCTGCCATGCCACCCTGCCTTGGCACCAGCCAATTATGGACCAAAACCTTGAAAACATGAGTTAAGTGAACACCTCTCCCTGTAACTGTGGGTGTAGGCTCTTTTGTCTTATCAATTAGAGAAATGTATCTCAAATGCCTATAATCTGTGGTAACAGAATCATGA